>OU015495.1:157845893-158070893 GCA_907164885.2 Dolomedes plantarius | reverse complement strand
ATAAAGATTTCAGGTTTACCTCCGCTAGCAATTTTATATCACTCGAAATATTTCATGTAAAACTTATAAATTTGTCCAGGAAGGAAAATTAGGACAGGAATGCGTATTTTCTAGCTTTAAATTTTCGGTCCTTTGATTAGAATTACGTAGGACTAGTCGTATCTTTATAGAGCAGGATAGGATTCTAGAAACGATATAATCGTACCTTAGCTTTCTTAACCGATTTGGGTGCGATTTACGATCAAGGACTTGAATCTTTAATCTGAAATAGCATTCTTCCTAAATCGATGCATCATGTGACGTAGATAGGTTTTCATTTCCCGAAATCGAGATAGGAAAAGTCTCGATTCTCCTATCTAATTTTTTTAATCACTAGATTAGAATTACGAAGCATATTTTTAAAAAACTCTAAAGCACGTAAAAGCATATTTTTGAATTTCTCTAAGATTACAAAAATAGATAGGAAAATCAAGACTTTGGGAATGAAAATCTACGTCACATGATGCACTGATTTAGGAAGAATAAGCTTTTTCTAATCACAGATCAGAAAAAGTATATTTTTGAATTAGCCGCCCACACAGTATAGTGGTTCGCGTACTAAACTGCCACGAAGTGGGCTTGAGTTCAAAACCCGAATAAGGTTTGGTCGTTAACGTGTCGTCCCCCTCATAGGGAGCAATGCTGGGTCATCTAAATGGTGCTCCCATAATAAAGTAGCCAGCAAAACTTCGCGTATCTTCATGAGCCAATGTCAGAAGAAGTACCTATCGTCAGAAGGCAAGTGCATACCGCATTAAAAAAAAAAAAAAAATTATGTTATTTGTGAATAGAGGTAGACATTTAAATAAAGAGCGCGTGGTTTTTAATATTTTAAAATTTTCAGTCGTTGGTTTTCTTACAGGTTATTAAATTACTGAAATCTATTGCAACCAAAATAAAAATAATTTTCAGAAAATGTTATATTAAAATGAAAATTCAGAGAACGTTATATTAAAATGAAAAGATTTTTAAGAAACACGCCAATTGTAATCCCTGTTTCAAGATCTATTTTCGAATGCTTGAAACAGTGTCCAAAAATACGCCTTTGCTAATCTGTGATTACAAAAATGCAAAGAGGAAAATTCTCAATTGCATAACATCGGGATTGAATGATGAACTGATGCATTCGACTTAGAAGTGCTACGTAACCTCCATACTCCTCCATGCGTAATACAGAAAGACTCTCTCTGCGTAAAATTTTCAATTTTTGTAGGAGAAGCGAAAAAGATTTTAAGCTTAAATCATTCGGCAGATATATACAGGTGGTTATCAAAATAATTGAAACACCTATCAATATCAGTGGTGTTTATGTATGTGTTTCGTATTCCTTAAAAAACAAGTCTGGCCACCGGTATTTTTTTATATAATATATTGTATGTATTATTCTACTGTCAGGTAGCAGTAATGAAGCTAAGGTCTTTTGGGGAGAACAGCCTAAAATGTCACATCATGCAGACCTTGCAAAAAGAGCAAATTGTTTGAGCGCGTTTAAATTGGAGTATCTGTTACTGCAACACCCAAGCTAATCGGTGATTTTCGAGCTATGGTATCGAAAGACATGATAGCATACAGAGTGCGCGGAAAAAAATCATTTGCCAAACAGAATTGTGGATGAAAGGGAGAGCTGAGTGAAAGAGACGGACGAGGTATTGAAGCGGATTGTGACATGAAGAATGAAAACAACTGTAACTAAAATGACCGAAGAGCTCAATCTGCATCTGCATGTGCCAGTATCAACCATCAGAGGTAGAAGGGAATTTCACAAACAAAGCATTTATGGAAAAGTAGCTATTCCCAAACCCCTCGTAATAGATGCCAATACAAAATATCGTCCAAAATGTTGCCACTAGCGCAAATCCTGGTCGAGTAATATGTCGAAAAATGGCATTTTGTCCGACGAATCATTTTTCACATTGTTCCTCGCAACAGGACGTGCGTATATCTGGAGAATACAGAACACCTACACAAGCGTAAGATTCTGGCTCTCTCATCTCAACTGTCAGTCATGGAGATAGATCTATCAGGGTTTGTGATGACATCTTATGGTTTTCTTCACGCTCTATTGTAACTCTAAAAGGGCAATTGAATGGGAAGGACTATGCCGAAATTTTAGCTCATTAGTCCATCTCAAGGTGCAAACATTGTTTCTTGCAGGAGATGGCGTTCTCCGGGATGATAATCCCCCTATACATACACCTAAATCTATCAAGTATTGGTTTGACGAGCACGAAAAAGAAGTCAAATATCTTATCCCGCCCTGTACTATCCCCCCGACTATAAATCATGCAACCACTGTGATCTGTATAAGCGGATAGAGCTAGGTATCGATATCCACCACAGCATCTCTGCAGGAACTTTCATAATTTTTCCCTGAAGAATGGTATAATATATTCTTAACCGCTATTCATGACTTGTATAATCCAATTCCAAGGTGAATCATTTGGTATTACATGACAAAGGTGATTCTGCGCCGTATTAATAAAGGTTTTTATGATGTTTCTTAGTGTTTCCATTATTTTGATAACCACCTGTATATATACAGTAAAACCTCGTTTATCCGGACTAACTGGGACCACAGGCATTAAAAAATATAAAATTTACATTAAAAATATAAAAATAACTATTCACGTCATTTCTTAACAAAGAATTGGTAAGTCTAAAAAAGCTTTCTTAAATTCAACAAAAAGCATTTTGTTACCATTATTTATTGTACAAGCTCTGCAGGAGCTCTATATTGAATCAAACTAAAAAGTGAATATTTGGCGTACTTGTAGTTACATTCTTGCATGGCCTGTGGCGGCCTTGTGTTACAGCGCGCTGGCTTTCGGTGCTGAGGGTGCTCGGATCGAATCCCGGCGCCACGCTACTAAAATGCCTATGTTTGTGTCGTCCCTTCATAGGGGGTAATGCTGGTCCACCTATATGGTGCCCCCATAATAAAATGGCCAGCAAAAAAACTGCTGTGCATT
The DNA here is from genome assembly GCA_907164885.2 of Dolomedes plantarius. NCBI lineage: Eukaryota > Metazoa > Arthropoda > Arachnida > Araneae > Dolomedidae > Dolomedes > Dolomedes plantarius. Next base: position 158,067,885 of record OU015495.1, on the reverse strand, counting down.
ATAGGCTAATGTCTTCATGACAAGTGCCTCCGCATTAGTTTTAAAAAAAAGTTACGTTCTTGCTATCATAGTTAAAAATGATTACCTAATGTGAACATTAAATAAAAATAGTGTCTACAAATCTGATCCAGATAATCCGAAGATCCTGATTAATAAGGGCCGGATAAACGAGGTTTTATTGTGTGTGTGTGTGTGTGTGTGTATATATCTATATATATAAAAGAGCTTGTCTGTTTGTTTGTCCGCTATAGAATCATAGACTGTTTCACCCACCGGGACCAAATTCGGCACAGTTAATGTTTTGGACTCGAGAAACTTAAATCAGGAAAAACGAAATTTGGGGCTCAGTTAGTTTTTTTTAATTAATTTTTTAATGTTTTTTGTGCCCGATAGAGGTGCGTCTACCCCCTGTGGATTCCCCTTGAGGATGACGAAGGGGGAGGTCAAATTTCAATGCGCGGGAGAAAGAGGGTTGGGAATGACCTTAAAATCAGACGAAGGTCCGCAGGCTCAAAGTTTCTTTCTTTCTTATTGTTTGTATATCATTTCAGTAGAAACGTGCTAAGCGCATTCTGTCTGGCCAGATGAACATGAAGAGCGGGAGTGCAGCCCAGTATTTTTTTGATGGAATGCATGAAATATTTTATATCTATATCTACCCGGGCAACGCCGGGCAATAATGCTAGTATATATATATATATATATATATATATATATATATATATATATATATATATATATATATATATATATATGCCCAAAAAAATGTGTTGCGTTTAATTTTAAACGTAAATAATTTTCGCTGGTGGGCAAAATTTAAAAGGAGGAGGAAATTATATAAATGACCAAAAAAATTCAGGCTATCGAAAAATTCAATACTCATTTCATTACTAACTTTTTTATAACTCTTAAGACAGAAGAAGAAAAAAAATTGATTTTAAGTATCAAATATTGCTGAAATTTTCGCCTTTTAATGTTTTAGAGGAAGAGTACGATTAGTAACTCTATCGGAACCAGTCACAGTATTATAGGCTATACCGTTCATTCTGTTCCTTACTTGGGAACCCCCAAGCCCCCTTGAAAGTGCTGTATTTTTCTTAGATAACTGATTATCGATTGGTTATGAGATGGAACGAAAAGTCAAAGACCGTAAGTTACAAAGAATTGGAAGGGGGAAAAGTGGACCTCGTTTTTAAATTTAATTTTTGCGCACGCATGACTTTTCACATACACACATATTGGAATTTTCCAACTGAGAGATTTCACAATTACTAGTATTATAATGAAGAGAGGGTGTATAAACATTGTGTTTTCTCATTTCCACCTCCAAGCCAAAATATTACCCTAATCTTGCGAAATATGTAAGCAAGAAATAAACGACTCTCTGTTTTGTATGTACCACACTGAGATCAAAACTATTTCCAATTCAGTTACGGTCACATCTCAGTCAGGATGTCACTGCCTCTAAGAAATATGCTCATTGTCATTGCTCAGTTGTTACGCAAGTGTTTCCAAGAAACGATCATTATAAAATTCCGATGAAACTTTTGACACCTGCTTGAAATTTTATAGAACGTTCTAGATGAAGCGAGAGTATTTTTCTATCAAGTGCTTACAACTTTGTTCGAGAGTATTTTTGTTATATCTATGCGGTTGCTTTCCATCAAGAGTCTTGGTGCAAGCCTTCCATTCGGGGAACAGTATTCGATGCGAAAGTTTATCGCCAGAAAGTGTTAGGAGATATACGGTACTACGTTAAGATATCACTTGCGGTTTTCACACGAGGAGAACATGAGTCAAACTACACTGTGCAGCATATTTCTAATGCTGATTTGCTTACATCTCTCCACTGAGGTAGGTATTATTTAAATTATTGATTAGAGAGACTTGAAACAACTTTTAGTGTAACTTACAAGAAATTTGAGGGAAATGCTTAAACTTATGCTATAACACACAGTTTATATATGAGTCGGTGAAAGGCAAAGTGGTGTAAGTCCCATTTTCAACCTTTTTTTTTTATTTGAGGGCAAAAATGTAATCTCCATGTTCAATTTATAGTGGAATTGCAAATAATTATTATTTGCAATATTATAATAATTATTATGAATTATAATTTGTTGAATTTATAGTGGAATTTTTTGTAGTTTTTGCAGTAAAACGCTTTAGACTTACACAACTTGACTTAATGATTTACACCACTTTTAACTAGTAAGTCTTTCACCGTCTTATATATATATATTATATATATATATATATATATATATATATATATATATATATATATTATATATATATATATATATATATATATATATATATATTATATATATATATATATATATATATATATATATATATATATATATATATATATATATATATATATATATATATATATATATATAGAGAGAGAGAGAGAGAGAGAGAGAGAGAGTTAGTGTGTGCGTGTGTATGTATTCTTGTATCTTTCAGCGTTCTCCCTTTATTTTGTTATTTTATGCGCTTGTTAGTAAAAATGAGTCAGCTATTTTAGTTTAATTTATTTGTATTTCTGTATGGTTCTTTAATTGTTAGCATAACGAAATTCTAAACTACTGCTTGAGGACAATACAGAGCCTAAATTCAATTCATCATCTGCGAGACCGACAGCGATACGAAAATTTTAGTAATTATCGGGGAAAATCTTCGTATAAAATGACATTCGACAAAACTAGAAATAAGTTGAGAAAGAAAAAACTCCTTGAATTTTCAGTAGTTGTTCATAGTGATGACTAGCCGTGCTTCGCCCGTCTAGCCGGTCGGTTTAGGGACCCGCTCCCTTCAGCAATCATTGTCGGAGAATGGAAATACTAAAAAACAACGAATAAAGATATTTAAATTTTGTGGATACGCATCCCACGTCCTGAAAACAGTCTCAAGCAGAAGAAAAATTCTCCCCCCCCCCCCCGGCGAGTAGGCGTTGCCCGGGATTTTAAGAATGTTTGTTAACCAAAATCAATTTAAAAACTAAACACAGTATAAATTACATAGTTTAAAAACATGTGAAATGTTATAGACATCGTAGAATTTAGGTAGATGCAGCCTTTTGTCATTGTACCACTAAAAGCTGTAAAGTAAAAATGTCAAATTTTGGAATAATTGTTAACCAAAGTCACTTTAAAAACTAAACACAGTATAAATAACATAGAAAAAAGCATATGAAATGTTATACGCATGAATAAAAAGAAAACCCAATATTAAAAAATATATATTTATAATAAACTCCTCAGAATTCAGCGAGTTTAGCCTTTCATCATTGGAGCAAAAAAAAACCTGAAAAGTAAAACATAAAATATATACATTTATAATAAACTATTAAAATCTGAAAAGGAAAAATGTCAAATTGTCTTTTGGAAAGTAAAGAATTTTGAAAAGTAAAGCTAGAAAGTAAAAATGTCAAATTGTTGAATGTTAGTTTAGTTTTTAAATTGATTTTTGTTAACAAAGTGTAAATAATATAGAAAAAAAGCATGTGAAAAGCTTATACACATCTCAGAATTTAGGTAGACTCATCAACCTAAGGCAGTTAGGCCTTTCATCATTTGACCACTAAAAGCTGAAAAGTAAAAATCTCAATTTTGCTGACCAAAATCAATTTATAAATTAAACTCTGTATATATAACATAGAATAAATAAATAAATAAATAACACAGTATAAATAAAAACTAAATAAAATATTGCTTGAATTGAATTTAAGTAAAATGTAAATAATTCAACAACAAAAATATATAGGTAAAAGGTCCTGACAAACGTAAAAATTAATAGAAATCTGCAATTAGAGCTCCACACACCATAAACGCAAGATTTTGTAGCAATAAAATCTCCATAATTAATATCTCCATAATAAATGTCTCCATAAATGCAAGATTCTGTAGCAAAAAAAAATTAAAGTATTAAAGTATAGCTGGAAGGCACTAACAAACAAAAATTTAATAGAAATCTGCAATTAAGAGTTCCACGCACCATAAATGCAAGATTCTGTAGAAGAAAAAAAAAAATAAAGTATAGGTAGAAGCCACTGACAAACGTAAAAGTTAATAGAAATCTGCAATTAGGGCTCCACGCACCATAAATGCAAGATCAGTTGTTTTCAAACAACTAATATAACCAAACATGATATTTTTCACACATTCATTAATATAACCCTTATGTTGAAAGGGTCAAAATTTAGACATGAAGCTAAACGTAACAGCAATGTATGGTTAAACATAAATATTGTATGGAATATGTGAGATTAAGAAATTAAAAACATGAGTCTTTTTAAAATCAGATTAACAAAAAAATTATTGCTTTCATAGCACAAAAAAATATTTATTGGTAAATTAAGGGCTTTTTTGTATATATATAAATATGGTGAGCAAAGTTTTTCAGTTTGTTTATTCTTTTTCTCCTCTGTAGAAGAACAAACTGTTGTCTGTTGATACAAACTGTATCAACAGACTTATAAATCTGAGATGTGCCAGGCAAATTACTTAAAAGCTGCTTATTAATAGCTCTTTCACGCTACCAACTATGATCTTTAAAATGCTGAGAGAGCTTGGGAAACACTTCTTGTAACAAATCTTCATGACTTTCAATTAATTTTCCAATATCTTCAACTGCTATAAGTCTATCATTGCCATGAGACATCAAGTTTCCATTTCCTAGAGGAAAAATTCACAATAAATGTTAATGTTCTACGATGAGGCAATTAAAGCGCTATAAATAAAAGAATAAAATGTTACTACACAGCAAATACAAAATAAACAAAAAGTGAACACAGTAAAAAAGGATACTTAAAACACATAAATGGAATAGCAGTAATCAAAGCTAAAATCAAAGGTAAATACAAACATAATTAACAGTTGTTTTAAAACACCTCTGGTAAACAACTGTTACCAGAGGTTGTTTCCAGCGATTTGAAGCATAAATGTTAAGATTTTGCTTAAGGTGACTGCCTACATTGAAAATGTCATTTTTTGCAAGAATCGTGTAATTCAATCTTTTTTTTTTTTTCAAAACTGTTTGATTTTCATTCTACATCAATTAGAAGCAGAGTTATAGTTGTTTAAAAAACATCTTCTGCTACAAAATTGAAGTGACAAACAACTTTAATGCGTGTTTCTCAGAATTATGTTTTTTAGCACAAATCTCTACGGTTATCACGATATCTCACATAATAATGTATATAATTTGATAAAATTTTCAGGAAATGTTTTAGATGCTATTGTTAAAGAAATGAGGCACAATAATTGATGTATAATAAATAGTTTTTTTTTTATGTGGGGCTGTTTTCATAAGAAAATGAATGAAGAATCGGTGAAAATTTTCATATTGGAACATAAAATTGCGTGTATTATTTTTGCATTTTAAAATTTTCTCTTAGATTGTAGGCCATTTTGAAGATAACTGTCATATGTATCATGTGTGAGAAGGAAATTAAAATAGTAGCATTAGGATTTTGTTCAGAGTGATGGGAGTTTTAGCTAAATTTCAGATTAATATTCTACTACGTTCGGAGTCAATTTTTAAAAAACATAATTTTTAAAGGTTTTTTTTTTTGTCTTTTATGGTAAAATAGCACTTAAAAATTAAAAAAAGAAACAAAAACTTACCTGTAAATAGCATACTTTTTTTATAAATTGGTCAATTTGAAGTAATTTTTATTGAAATTCAAAAATACCCAATAATAACACAATTTCCTTTTGTTATATGTGACTATCACAGAAATATTCCAAAGAGTTTCAGACAGAAGCATAAAAAGAAAGAATATGCAAAAAAAAGTATCCAAATTAAACAAAAAAATGACAGAATATAGAAAAAGCAAACACAATTTCCTTTTGTTAAATCAATTACCAGCATTCTGTGATAGTCACTATCACAGAAATATTCCAAAGAGTTTCAACGGTATTCCGTATACTGGGAATTAACCCAGTAAAAAAGGATTAATGATAAAAAGGGAACAGATGTAGTATGCGTAACGGGCCATCGCCAATTTGGCGAAAAGTTGACAAAATCCCGTTCGGAGACCTGTTAGGCTTAAACTGCGAAATGTAAACAATAAATTGGAAAACAAACTTATTGCTGGCTTTATGAAACTTGTAGGCGCACACGGGATCTTCACTTCGCTCAGATACCCTAGCTTCATTCCGCTACGATCCGTTACGCATCCGTCCAAAAACATTACAGAAAATCCCCAGCCCGGTGGCTTCGCTACATACAGCTGGCTGTAGTACAGTAAAGAAAAAGATTCCGCTGGCTGTAGCGGTCAGTAAAACAAAGCTTATCGCACAAAAATTCAAAAAATATCATCCGATCTTAAAATCCTCCCTGCCAGAATATAAAAACCGCCAAACAACCATCAGATTTGGCGAAAAATCGCCCCCTGGCGTTCATTGCATATACTACATCTGTACCATAAAAGGAAAACAAAAGGAGTAATATTAGAAAATTAACTTTAAATAACACCAAATAACTACAAAATAACAATATTCCATGCCTTCACTTACCTTGTAACGTCTAGAATTAACATCCAATATGTGGGCATACGCAGTTCTGATAAATGATTGATTCCAACGCCTGGAGATGAAATATTATTAAAAAACTTTATTTATTTATAATTATTTAAAAGCTTCCAAACTTATGTTATAATTATCCTAAGGCTTCAAAATATAAATATACGAAGTTTCAACCAGATTCGTCAAGAAATATAGATTTGTATACGATACATACACACATACAAAGAGACACTTTGCTTTATATAGATTACTCTAGCAATTTGCTAATTCTTTGTCCTCCTGAAATTGTTTAATAATCTTGAAGTGACAACAATAGTGTACACTTCCCTTTCCCAGTAAGAATCTGGAGATGTGGATTACATAATTTCAAGTCCTCTCATCATTTTTTGTTTTCTTCTCGTATAATCAATAGCTTCATGAAGGGGGTTTCTCAATTTTTACGAAAAATATAAAGCTGCAGAGGTAGAGCCTATGGAAAAATACAGAGCCGTAAAGATTTGCTGCTGAGAACATACCATAAATTTTACCAATTAAATATCTCTTACATGTTCCAGGCGGATAACTTAATGCTACATTCCTACAGTAAGACAAAAATGTGCATGCCCCATGCACGCCATAATACGGGTCATCAGCGTGTTGTATTAAAGAGTTCATAACTAAAAGCAAAAAAATTTTGAAGACTGCTATGGGACGGGCTAACGATGCTAGTATATTCTTAACATTATCAGAATTTTTAATTTTCTTGCGCATGAATTTAGCTTACACTTCAGACGTAAAATATGATGCAAACACCATTTAGGTTCCAATCAGCTTCGAACCCATCTCAAAGGAATTTCTCAACGTGACAAAGTTCCCTGAGTTCGGTAAAACAATTCTACAGCCCAGAGTTCCTACTGACAAGACAGCCAGCAGTGATGAACATCTCGTGACCGATATACATCCATTATGCAGCCATGAGACCAACCCTGGCGATGTAACGCCATGTGACACTGAAGACAAGTTTCCTGTATGCTTCAAGACGTCTTCTGGAGATTTGACTATGTGTAATAACACGAATCCAGCAAATCCCCTTTGCTTTAAGGTAAGAATCTTTAGTTTAGTATTTCTGCTTCTTCTTTCCCTTCGCACTCAGTTATGTGATAAATTAAATGAAAAGACCCCAGTTCTTTCCCAAAATGAGAACTTTATAAGTCACTTTATTATACATATATATAAAGTGATAAGCAACAGATGTTGGTCTTTATTTATAAGGATAAGAGAGTAAACTAAGTATCATTATATATATATATATATATATTATTTCTAGCAGGTGATTTTTCGTAACCATCCCTTTTTCTCCTCTCATACTTCACCAAAATCGATAAATGAGGGATACCATTTTAAAGGTTAAGAAAATCGAAGTTAAAAATTGACTCTTCCGCTAGATGAGGTGCGAGCACTCGCTTTTTCCCCCCATCGTTATCACTCGCACTGAACTTTTAAATTTTAAAATCGTCTGCTTTTATTATCATTCTGTGAATCAATTAGTAAGATTCTTAAATGGCAACATCCGCGTAGGTGTACATTATTCCTTTTCATGGAAAAACAATTTGTTTGGACTAAAATCTTATTTTCTCTTTCCCTGAAGAATATTTTATTAGTGTTTTTTTTTTTTTTTTTTTTGGTGTGCGTTTTCAAAGTTTAATTTTTATTTATTCAATTCTATGTAAACAAACTGAATTGCATATGAAAAAATTCTACCAAGCTATCAAGGGAAAGCTTTTAATTTGTCTCATAATTAAAGGATAATCAAAATAAAGGTCTTACCATGTAGATGTACAAGTCGAAGAAAACAATTGAGATTGGGGCAGCGGTTGGTGCTTGGCGGATCGTAAATTTCTTATGCAAACTCTATGGGAAAATATGCGCGAGACATGCAATGGTTTGCTTTACTGCTAGATGGCAAGCATGCGCTAGCTTATTTATTTACTTCTACTTTTATCTGTCGAACACTAACCTTTAATCCAAAATACATACCATTATCATCATATATATTATTTCTAGAAGGTGATTTTTGGTGACGATCCCTTTTTCTCCCTTCATACTTAACAAAAATAGATAAAGGTCTCCGCCCTCTCGAAACGTGTATGGAGTGTCCACTCGTCCCGAAGCTAGGATTTTTATTGAAATTTTGAACTCTGCATGAGATGCAAACCCCTTCGTTTCATCTCAATGCGATTGAAGGCGATTTCGTGGCTTTCCATGCCTGTGATCATCAAACACGGTGTAGCGTACTGGAAATATGGTGTTATTTTTTCCCAAGACCCCACAGAGTGCTTGAAAACACAGCTGCGTTTTATCGGGGAAAAGTTTTGCGAGTTTCCACCGGTTCTGAACACGTGGGGGATTAAAAAATGATTTCCCACAGATGCAGCCAGTAAAGCTGTCGTCCTAATGATTCTGGAATGCAATAAAGTTACGAAGAAACTGTCACCAACGATTTGCGATCCCCTCTCTGAGGGAGAGACGCTTCATAGAATCCGCGCTGTGTGGACGTGTGTTTTTTAGGCTCCGTACGTTGTAAATCTACACGGGATTTAATTGAAAATGTTGCACTGGCTAAATGTTAATTTTTTTGTAAATAAATTGAGTTTTTGTTTTAAAAAATTGGCCTTCGCTTTTTAATTAGGACTCTGTTTTTGCTTTGTTATGGATCCCATAGTAGTAATTTTTAGCAACGCCTCAGAGAATCGCCTTAATCTTTCATCGTGACGCTACAATGGAGATTTAGAATCTCTCCACCATGAGGTAAAAATAAACAGACGCTCACCGGAATCATTCTGTGGTATTCGGCATTTCTAAATAATGCTTATCCATTTTTGTGGAAACTCCAACGTTATGACTTTGAATATAACACTCTTCCACAATATATTCTAAAATGATTCCGACACCGCCCGACAGCACTCATACGAGCACAAATCACGTCCGCCGGTAAAAAATAAAACCATCGAATGATATATAATAAATGACCGATACTATCGGACAGTTATGCGCCATCGACGGCTATAAAAAGCACGAAACGTTGCACAAAATCCATAAAAGAATGATTTACGATCCAATCACTCGAAAAGGATTCATAAATTGAAGCTCTAATGGACGGAGCCAGTCACAAAACAGGAATAACGAGAGTGGACTCCGTTTGACTGGAGCTGTCTAACAACGACGATATAGACACAATAGTTATTGCATCTATACTAATAAAGGGACAAGTGGATATCGAGAGATCACGTGACCGTAACTCATCCGGGCGGGCCACTCCTCGAAAAAAAATGGCCGACAAATATACAGGAAAATCGGTGTATTTTTTTTATCATGAAAGTACATAAATGTTACATATTTGGAAAGAGCTTCGAAAACTGATAATTTTTTCTGCGTACACTTATTCTGTTAATTCAATAGTTTTAGAGATATTTTCATTCTAAAATCACTCACTGCTGAGAAACCAAATCATCTGGAGAAGTGATGCTGCCATCTGTCGGCAGCGACGGGAATGAAAATTGAAAGGAATTAATTCACTTGAATTTAATACATTTGTAGGCTTTTTTTTCTTTTGTGGGGCCCGAAGTACATAAATATGTTACACGGATGGCTTGAGCGTAGCTAGGCGAAGCCCGAGCCTAGCCGGGCGAAGGCCGGCTAGTACGAAATAATTAGAAAGCACTTGTAGAACGGAACATTCTCGGGACGAAGTAGTTGGAGGGGGAATGGATTTCAAAGAGAGCGATTCTCTTCCTTCAGGCAGGCGAACAAATGGAGTGTTCGTTCTCGGTTGAATAAATAAAAAAAAAAACCCACAAAATTTCTGCCTGTACCACTGAAAGAGTTGGATGAGTCGAAAACACGTTACTCTCAACATCATATGACACACACTGAAATTGTGTCTATTTTACCTTCAGGCATCGAAAGGATTCATCCTGTTCTGAATCATTTATTTCAGAAGCCAAACTCCATACTCTCATGCAAATCGTCGACATTCAAATGCCGAAGCAATGTTAATGGTCAATAGTTTAATGTTGTTTCAGAAAAATAAATAATAATAATAATAATAATCTATATATATATATAACGCGTAGGTATGCGGCACAAAAATCGACAATATATCTACACTCCGAATGGCAACGGCTGCCACTACCAGATGTAAACATTAGCGGCCGTCCGCAATTTGCAACCGCGTGTCAACATGGATTTACTCACTGAAATCGGGAATGTTCGAAAGCGAGCTGCACCATCAAGTGAAAATTGGGAACAGTCTCAAGAATGAAAGCGAAGAAATAATTCATTAAGAGAGAGGCGTGAAAGAGAGAGCATAAATAATCGCGAGGTTAGGCTTAACCGTCGCCGGCATAGCATTAAACAACCAGTAATATTTAATTTTCTACACTTTTTTCAGTACTTGCTGAATTTTTACTCCATTTTATAAGTGAAGAAATTTTCTCAACAATTTATTATTTGATATGATTAAGTGTAGATATCTGAATTGTGAACAGTAATACGTACAGAGAGTGATCTAATCAACATATTTTAAAATTTTCCCCAACAATTTCTTATTTTTTGTAATGATAAAGTGTAGATATCTTAATTTTTAAAAATAGTACATACAAAGAGGGGTGTAATTTTTAAAATCATTGATGTTGGGTTTCTCAGTCTTTTCTTTAACTCTTTTCTGAGGTAATGGAAATTCAAATTTTTTTATCACGATGTTCTAGAATCAGCCTTATAGAGAATACCCCTTACAACATATATTTGTGATGACAGGTAATGGTAACATTCCTTACATACGAGGGTAGGCTGAAAAGTAATGCACACATGCTTGTAGAGCGCAAACAAAAAGAAATAGCGAGATCGGGCAAAAAGAACATTAAAGTACAATTCTTAAGCTTCAAAATCATATATTTATTTTTTAACATAGTCACCGTTAAGGCTAACACATTTCTCCCAACGTGTAACAAGTTTTCTCATTCCGTCACTGAAAAATTCTTCCGACTTTTCTCGAATCCACGACTTGACAGCTGCCTTCACCACATCGTCCGAGGTGTAATGATTACCCTTTAGGTCTCTTTTGAGTAGAGGGAAAAAAATAAATATTGCAAGGCGCAAGATCGGGGGAATAAGGAGGGTGTGGAATCGGTTCAAACTTCAGGTTTCGCAGAGCCTCTCCAGTCCGACGTTCTTCTCGCATGTGAGACGGCGTGGTACCCATCAAGCACAGATTTTACGGTATCCCAATCGTTCTATAATGAAGCAGACAAATCCCTTGGATACTCCATTATGGTTTTCGATACGCTTTTGAGTGATTTGCCGGTTATTTTGAATCAAATCGTCGACGAGTTTGCGATGTTCATCGTCTGTGGCAGTGATCGGACGTCCGTTGCGTGTTTCATCAACAATTATGGCTTTTCCAGGCTCGAAACCACGAAATTTTATTACCCATCGATTTACAGTACCCCTATCAATAGCATCGTCACCTTAAACAGCCTTTAAACGACGGTGAATCTCAGTAGGACTCACTTTTTCAGCTGTTAAAAATTCGATAACAGCGCGCTGTATAACTCGCCGTTGACATAGCACTAGAACACGTCTCCATACTACTGCTTTTCAAAATACACAGGATGAACGCAACGATTTCAAACCTGCGCATGCGTATTGAGGAGGGATGGAACTTCCAAATGCCACTTGGCGCTGTTTTGAAGGTCATTTCGTTCGCGCTCTACAAGCATGTGTGCATTACTTTTCAGCCTACCTACGTATGTTACTTTCAGTTGCGTTGTTTTGCAAAAGAAAATATAAAACTAAAAGCGACCATGCTGGTCGCGCAGCGGCTAGTTAAGACAATAATAAATATTAGCTATTAACTCAACATAAATACAATAATCTATAATAGTTCTCTTGCCCGCATTTTGTAAATCCCGAAAAAAATTCAAATCAACCCGCCCATTCGTAAAAGAAGCCATACCTCGCAAATAAAAGTACGTCCGAGCGGTGGAACTGCAATCCCGAAAAGAACATCCAACGGTTTAATTTTTTTAAACAAGCGCGTTATATAAAATCCAGATAACCCTTGTTTACAAGTAAATCACAAGCTCTGATTGGCTGCTAATTATTCAAATCGGAAGCAATAAATGGTTAACTTAAAAGTATTTAACAAACCACATTTAGCATTTTATCATCAACTTGGAAAAAATCTAAAAAACATCGCCATCTTATTCAAATCGGGAGCAATAAATGATTACCTTAAAAGCATTTAACAAACACAAACCACATTTGGCGTTTTATTGCCAAATTGGAAAAAATCTAAAAAACTTATCGCCAAGCTGCGGCACCGTGTATTGGGAATGAGCCCTATTGGCTGTGATACACACTATTTTCTGTGTTGCTGAAGTTCTTAAGTACAAAGAGTATTATTTCTTTTGAGTAGATGGAATGCATTAAAGCACAGAAGTTATTTCGGTTTTGACTCAAGGTAAAAATTGTTGATTCATTTTATTCTAAAGGAATGGCTGATTTCTCGAACCGGGTGTGTTCTCAACGGTGTTGAGTAGATTTAGTCACACTTTCTTTTATGTTTTGGTTTAATAACACATACTAAAGAATATAGTACAGTTCGAGGAACATATCTTTTACTGTATTTTAATATTTTTTTGGATAATGTCCAATCGTCTGCCGCATTAGCAAGGGAAAAAATATTTTTTTGTCTATTTCATTGTTATGGACGTGACGATAAATTTATTTAAAGTACCAGAAAAGAAATCACGTGATCAGCATTTAATAAATTAAATTCTAAAAATGAATATTTAAAAATTCACCAAAAATCAGAAAATGGAGGTAAATATTCGAAAAAGATTTCATTTTAAAGGGATTTTTATGATCTCTCGTGATATAAATTTTATAATCCTCAAATTATTATTTTAAAAGCAAACGCAAAAAAAGTTACTAAAACAGCATAAAAATTTAATTTTAAAAAAAATCTAAGAAGAATTTTTCAAAAATCTTTCTTAGTGCACCCCTACACTATAGGAAGAATCGCCATGCAAAATTTCAGTCCTTTAGGTCCAGCGGTTTGGTCTGTGCGTTGTATGTCATTAAGTCGGTCAGTTACGGAACTGTTTTATATACAGCTCAGATTCAAAATATTAGAATAATTGAGAAAAAGTAATAAGAAAGAAATTATTTTCCATTTATTTATTTTTGATACTAAGTAAATACAATTAAATTTCTTATCAATTAAATCTGGAATGTTTAGATAAGATTTTAACATTTACAAAATATAAAATACAATAAATTAGGTATACAACAGCTTTCTGAAACACATCAAAATATTAGAATAAAATTTAGATTGGTTCAAAATATTAGAATATTTTATTTTACGCAAAACTATTACCTTATGAATATGAAGTAAATGGTAGTTAATATTTTGTAGCATCCCCTTTAGCTTTAATAACAGCGTACAATCGATCTTGCATACTATATACAAGGTGTTTACAAACATTTCTATCAATATTAGCCCAAATATACTTTATGAAAGAATACTTGAAGTATAGGATATAAAGAATGAGAATTTAGTCTTACCTTTGTTCCAAAGGTTGTTGATAGCCTTTTAAAACTATTGATGGAATGACTTCACACATGACTAAATAGAATGTACATTGCGTTTTTAAGTATTTTTTAATGACGTACGAATAATAATGACATGTTGACTACATGTAGAATAGGATATGAAGAAAATAACAGCGACTTCAAAAAACAGGCAAAAAAAACGACTTCCTATTTTTTTAAACACTAAAAACAGTTCTCGCTTTTCGTAAACGAGTAGTCATGGAAACGGTTTCGCTCTGCCATCTAATGTCAAAAATTGTAACTATTTCGACGTACTCCCACGGGGGGAAGTACTCGGATCTTGAACCGGCAGGATAGTCACCTGGGACACAGGTCGGGAAAGAAGTCCTTTTGTTGTCTGTATGGATACTACTCGGGTAACCCCATCGGTCCCAGGATGAATGGCGGTAATGCGGCCAACCGTCCAACGAGTGGCGATGGAGGAGGGCTCCTTCACAAGGACGAGATTTCCAGGTTGAAGTTCATGATGATGACGATGCATCCATTTGGCACGCGGTTGGAGAGTGTGGAGATAAGATGTCTGCCAGCGTTGCCAGAATTTTCCCTTCAGCTGGAGGATCAAAGACCATCTGGAATGAAGACTACGAACATAATTAGTAGTTTGAGTTTCAGGAAGTTCAAGGAGAGGACAACCGATCAAGAAATGACCGGGTGTCAATACTTGAAAGTCCTTACGATCAGCTGACATGGGATAAAGTGGGCGTGAATTTATACACGCTTCAATTTGGCACAGCAAGTAGAAAGCTCTTCGATGTTGAGTAAGGCAGCTCTGCAAGTTTTCATTAAATGATTTTTAGCCAATTTGATAGAGGTTTCCCAAACCCCTCCAAAATTTGGTTAGTAAGGGGGAATGAATTGCCTAGTAATGTTCCGCTGGGACGAATAATCTTGAATGAAGGGATCTCTCGGCAGGTGAAATAATGACTTTAGATAAGTGGAAGCTCCCACGAAGTTGGTTCCGTTATCAGAGAATACGTCTGCAGGGTAACCCCGACGGGCTACAAAACGTCTAAGTGCCGCAAGAAATGCGGAGGAAGATAAGGTGGACACCAGTTCAAGGTGTACCGCCTCAGTGCACATACAAATGAATAGGCACAAATAGGACTTGAAATTACTGGCCTTCCGAGCATGTTGGCAATTAGTGATTATTGGACCTGCAAAATCGACACCCACTTGTAAGAAAGCACGACAGGCATTGATTCTTGAAGGAGGCAAATCGCCCATTATCTGGGAAAATGGCTTAGCTGATAATTTGAAGCAGTCTAGGCATTTCCTCAGTTCCTTTCTAACAGTCGATTTTCCATGTGGAATCCAAAAGATTTGTCGAATGAGTGATAAGACTAAGGGCCTGTTCACATAGGAGTTCGTTGCGTTGCGTTAAGGAAAAGATGACGTTGAGACGAAAATAAACCAATCATAAGCCTCCAAACGATTAGCAATGAAATTTTTAACGCCTATGATTGGTTTATTTTCATCTCAACATCATCTTTTCCTTAACGCAACGTAACGGACTCCTATGTGAACAGGCCCTTAATCTTGGCCTGCATGAAAATTTGTTTTATGAAAATGCCGAATAATTAACGACGTAAAATGGTGCCGCTTTGGAATTATCATGGGATGTTTTTGATCGAAATTTAGTTGTTGTTGGTTACGCAGACGTCTTCCAACACATAGGATTCCTTCAGAGTCCAAGAATGCATTCAAGGATATAATTTTACTTGATTTTGGAAGAGGCTTGTTATGTTGAATTAAATTAATTTCCGATTGAAATTCTGACGTTTGTAATAATTTCACGATGGTCTTGGTTGCTCTGTCTATTTCAATAGCTTGCAACGGTCCTTTAGTTTTAGATGTGGATTTTGTATTACACTGAAGTGCCACTGAATTAGCGATACCTACCTAGTAACGAGTTGGGCCTCCTCTGGCCTTGATAACGGCTGCCACACGACGAGGCATAGATTCAACAAGTTTCTGGAAACGTTCCACGGGAATGGCTTGCCAAATATTGGCTAAAGCTGTCCATAATTCAGTAAGGTTCTTTGGTGCTGTGTGATGGCCTTTCACGCCTTGTTCCAAAACATCCCAAAGATGCTCAATAGGATTTAAGACTGGGCTTCTAGGTGGCCAATTCATGACAGAGAAGTCAGAGGAATGCTCATCCAACCAGCCAGTAGGCAACCGGTACTTGTGAGAGGTACAGTTGTCTTGCTGGAAAACTCCATTACCGTGCGGATAACAGAACAGCATAAACGGATGGAGGTGATCACCCAGCAACTCTACGTACCGAATTGCATTGAGGGAGGTTGGTACACGCACCAAAGATCCCAAACTGTGCCACGAAAAAACACCCCAGACCATGATTGAGCCACCATGCCCTTGTATAGCTCCAGCCAGGCATGCAGGATCCATGGCTTCATGAGCCTGACGCCATATTCTCAGCCTCCCGTCGGCGTTAAGTAGTCGGAATCGAGACTCATCACTCCATGCTACTCGCTTCCAGTCCTCTACACTCCAGTCTCTGTGCTCTCTTGCCCAGGCAAGACGTGCAGCCCGATGGCGAGTATAGAGCAATGGTACTCTCGTAGGTCGACGGCTCCCGAAACCCATACGGTGAAGCGAGCGTTGAACAGTCCGTTTACTGACTGTACGACTGGCACCGTCATTAAACTGGGTGGTAATTTGAGCTAATGTTTGGCTTCGCTGGCTACGTACAATACGCCTGAGCCGTCTCTCACCACGCACTGTCAAGGCTAATTTTCCTTTGCAGTTTGCCCGATCGCTAGTTTTTTTTCTACCATCCATGTATTCTTGGTATACTCTTGACACTGTCGACCTTGAAAATTCTAGCTGTCTGACGATTTCGGAAATTGAATGGCCCATGCGTCGCGCACCTGCGATTTGTCCGCGATCGAAGGCGTCTAAATCAGGCAGTTTACCCATACTGGCAATTCCAACAAGTAATTCAGAACAACCACAGTACGCGCTATATATGCAGTTACCACAGCGCCCTCACTTACGCATACATGATGCGCAGCGCTACACAATTTGCATAGGTTTTGCTATCCCTAATTCAGTGGCACTTCAGTGTATTATAAAATCTATATACCCATGATACAGTACGAATTAATTTTAGGTAAGAGGAAGCTTTTGTCAGTATATCAAAATGCACATTAACTTGAGTGGACAGGTTAACACATTCTATGCATGAATCAGACTGAATATTACGCGTGAATATATCAGGTTGTTCAGTGGTTGAATCAGATAATGTAAGAAAAGAATCCTCTGCGTCATAGAGCCATTTAGGACCGGTGAACCATTCTGGGGTTTCCTTGAGTTGTTTTGGAAAGAGACCTCGGGTAGCGCAATCGGCAGGGTTTGATTTCCCTGGAACGTGATGCCAAGTGTGTTTTTCGGTTAACGAATGTATTTTTCCAACTCTGTGTTGGACAAATTGATTACCTTTTGTTGGAGGATTACTTATCCAACTCAAAGTAATAGTTGAATCACACCACAGGAATGTGTTATGGATGGGAAAGTTGACTGAACTCTTGACAGTGGCCATTAGTTCAGCGAGGAGATGAGCACCACAAAGTTCCAGCCGTGGCAAGGTCACAGGTTGCACAGGAGAGACTCTAGTTTTAGAAGTGACTAAGAATATTTTTGATGAATCTGATATAACCCGAAGGTATATAGCTGCCGCATATGCCTTTGAGGATGCATCACAGAAACCGTGAAACTCGCATCTTTGAGCATTAATGTGTGGATATATCTTGGAATTTTTATTTCTTTGAAGTAATTGATTTCTGACTGAAATCTATGCCATCTTTCAAGAATATCTGTTGGCAACTGATCATCCCAATCCAGGTTGGCTTTCCATAAGTCTTGTAAAAGGATTTTGAGGATTATCGTAGAAGGTGATACAAAACCCAGCGGGTCAAAACTTCTCGCAATTACGGATAATAAGTGTCTTTTAGTGGAGACATTATCCTCAGGAACTGCTCTGACTTGGAACGAGTCTTCTGTCAAATTCCAAAAAAGGCCTAGAATTTTTTGAAAAGAATCTTCATGAAATGCATGGGAGAAATTACTCGCCTTTAATGAGTCTGGAAGCTCTGAAATAGCTTCTGGATGACTGCATGACCATTTTCTGAGTTCGAATACTCCTGCGAACATGAATTCCATAAGTTCGTGAATGATAGGTTTAGCAGAGTCAATTGAATCAGCACCAGCAAGTAGATCGTCGACATAAAAATGGGTTTCTGCTAATTTAGAGACTTTGGGAATTTCTCTTTTTCATTTACACATAGTTGTTTTATAGTACGTATTGCCAGAAATGGAGCGCAGGCTGTGCCATAGGTGACAGTATTGAGCTGATAAATTAACAGTGGATCTTCTGGAGATTTTCTCCAAAATATTTGCTGGAATGGCCGATCTTCAGTTGAAACTAATATTTGCCTATACATCTTCGCAATGTCGGCTGAAAAGGCAACAGGGAAAGTTCTAAATTTAATCAAGATCATAAAAATGTCAGATTGAAGTTTTTCTCCTTTTAACAATGTGTCATTTAGTGAGTTTCCATTACTTGATTTGAATGACCCATCAAAGACGACTCTTAGTTGGGTAGTAGAGCTATGTTCATTAACTACACCGTGGTGGGGTAAGAAATAATTTTGACCAGTAGATGAATTGTTAAGGAGAGTCATGTGACCAACTTTTTTATATTTCTCCATGAATTTGATATAATTACTTTTCAATTGCTCGTCTGCTCGTAGTTTCTTTTCAAGTGCATAAAATCTTCTCATTGCCTTTTCTTGACTATCCCCTAGACTAGAATTACTTTTAAATGGAAGTTTAACCACGTATCTTCCTTCTGAATTTCTCGTATGAGACTTGATAAATATTGATTCACGCATTTCATCCTCATCAGTAGACTTGATTGACCTAGGGATTGATTCAATTTCCCAGAAATTCTTTCATGTGTTTTCAATATTCATCAGTGTGTGACACACAAGAGAATATTTTTGATTAGGTTGCGAATTTACCATTCCCGATAACAAATGTCCTAATTTGGTAGGCAAAGCTGAAGGCGTACCTTTAGGTCCCATTATTGGGGAACCGTTAACTAATGATAAGAAAATATCTGCTCCCAAAAGAATATCAATTTCATTTGAAATGTAGAATGATGGGTCAGCAAGTACAAGGCATTGAATGTGTGGCCACTTATTATTCTGAATGTTGAAATTTGGTAGGGAAGTAGTAACTTTTGCCACTACTAAGGCATTTACCTTAAATGAGTCAGCTGAAAAATGTGAAGAGAATTCGAATTCAGTTAAGAATAATGATGTTTCTGTCGCAGTGTTATTTATGCCAATCAAACGATGATTAGTATTTTCTAATGGCAATTGAAGTCGCTCAACACATTTCCTTGATATCAGTGAATTTTGACTTGCATTATCAATTAATGCACGACAATTAATCATTTGACCAGATTTAGTTTTAACTCTAATGATAGCTGTGAATAATAATACATTACACTGCATACTGGATTCAGAATAAGAATTATTTGATACCGTAACAGTAGGATTAGCACTATTGTCGTTAGCATTTGGAATATAAATATGAAGCAAAGTATGGTGTCTTTCTGCACAATTTTTACACCCCATGGCTATACGACATGTTGCAAGAGTATGATTTTGGCGTAGACAATTTTGGCATAGTTTGTGCTCATTTACAATATTCCAACGCTCAGTTACCGAAATAGAATTAAAGATTTTACACTGAAACAATCCATGCTTTTATTTACATAAAATACACTCATTAGATTTTACAAGAACATTATTTACATGAGATTTATTTACAATATCAATTGGTTTACTCTGTACCCTTCTGAATTCCGGCTTACTGAATTTTACCTCGTTTAAGCTTCTAGCCTCCTTTTCAATAAAAGCTTTGAAATCTTCCAGGTCAGGTATTTTGTCATTTTCTAACGTTAATTCCCACCTTTGTTTCACTGTTTCATCGACTTTGGAAATTAGAAAATTTATTAGTATCAAATCACTCAATTTATTTGACTCTAACCCTAATGTATTTAAATTTCTAACCGCTTCATTGCAAGTGTCCACAATCTCGAGTAGCGTTTTAGAATTATTAGCTTTCATTACTTTCACGCCAAATATCTTATTTATTTGGCTCACTGCCAACTGCCTTTTATTTTCATACCTCTTCAATAGTATTTCCCAGCAGTTTTTTAAGTTTTCTGCCTTGATTGAGAATCCACGAATTAATTTGGCGGCATCGCCACGAACACATGATTGCAAATATTGCAATTTTTCTATTTCATTTAATGACTTATTTTCGAGAATTGGTGACTTGAATAATTCCTTAAATGAAATCCACGTTTCAGAATTGATCGTTTCAGAACCACGTTCAATACCACGTTTCAGAATGTGGTATTTCAAGTTTCGGTAACTTTAGAACAGTTTGCTTATCATTTCTCAAATTTTGGTTTTTCCGAACCTGCGTTCTCCGATTGCTTTGTAGAACGGCTTTCAAAGTCAATGACCCAATTTAATAATTTGGCTTGATGTCTAATATATTCATCAAACTTGTCATCACATTCGATCAGTGTCAACTCATTAAATACCTCTTTTAGAGACTGTTGAAATGACTCAACTTTCTTTTTAAATACAGTTATACGTGATTGTTCTTGATCACAGTTTATAATTTTATTTTCAAAGGCTTCGATCTCTTTTACTAAGAATTCAAATTTAACTAAATTCTTTGAAAGCTTTGGAGCCATTTTCTATAATTGTATAACAGAGTACAACTACTGTTTTGATTTATTATCTATAGAATGTATGTAGACCGTATTTTTCGATTTAAAGTTTATATCTATAAATATATAGTACTATTTATATTTACGCATGACAGCTCAGGTTAAGACGGACCACATGAAAGAATCATTGAAAAATAGCATATAAAGAATGAGAATTTAGTCTTACCTTTGTTCCAAAGGTTGTTGATAGCCTTTTAAAACTATTGATGGAATGACTTCACACATGACTAAATAGAATGTACACTGCGTTTTTAAGTATTTTTTAATGACGTACGAATAATAATGACATGTTGGCTACATGTAGAATAGGATATGAAGAAAAGAACAGCGACTTCAAAAAACAGGCAAAAAAGCGACTTCCTATTTTTTTAAACACTAAAAACAGTTCTCGATTTTCGTAAGCGAGTAGTCATGGAAACGGTTTCGCTTTGCCATCTAATGTCAAAAATTGTAACTATTTCTACACTTTATACGTGCCACTAACTCAGTTTTACTTGAAGGAGGATTTTCTTGGAGTTTTTTCTTCATTATACCCCATAAGTTTTCGAAGGGATTAATGTCTGGTGAGTTTGGTGGCCAAGGAGGTACCTTAATTTTACGTTGGTGGAACCAATTCTTAGTTGACACCGAGGTATGAGGTGACGCTAAATCTTGTTGAAAGATGAAATCATCTTCAAATAAATCTTCTGATGATGGAATCATGTAATATTCCAAAATTTCTTGATATATCTGAGAGTTAACCTTTTCGTAGACGATGCATAACTTTCCAGGTCCTTCTGCGCTCATGCAACCCCAAACCATGACACTAGCAGCAAATTTTACCGAACGTTTAAGGCATTCTTTATCAAATGCTTCTTGTTTCATTCTCCAAACTCGAATACCTTGATTACCATATGAAACACAAAACAAACTTTCATCACTAAATAAAATTTTTTTCCAATCTTCTTCGCTCCATAAACGTCTTGATTTCCACCAATTCAATCTTATACGCAGTCATGAGAGGTTTTGTTTTCGGTACACGAGATTCAAACTTAAATTTATGGAGACGTCTTAATGTTGTCGATTTAGAAACTTCAACTCCTTCTTCTTTCCATTTTCGGTGCAAGAATCGCACACTTTTAAAACGGTTTTTCTTAACTATACGCTTCAGTTTCCTGTCATCTCTAGCAGATGTTTTTGGTTTTCGGCGATTATTTTGAAATTTTCCATTTTTTTTAATATTGTGTTAGTATTTTACTAACGCTTGATTGCGAACAATGTAAATAATTCGCTATATAACATTGATTTTTACCGTGCCGATACAAATCAACCATACGAAGTTTAATAGATTCAGGAATATCACTCACGACCCATTTTAAGACGCAAACAAACTGCAAAAAGAATACTGATTTTAAATAAAATTGTCTGAATTTAATCAATGATGCCACCAGTTATGAATTGGTGATAATTAAAAGAAAATTAATGTAAAATATTCTAATATTTTGAACCACTTGAATAAATATTCTAATATTTTGACTTTTCAAAATAATTTTTTTTCAATTAATCTTTTCAAAAATGATATTAATTTTAAGATAATAAATAAGTTTAATCAACAATAAGTTCTTAATAAAAATTTAAAAGACATTAAATTACCAAACGATATTTTCAATTTGTAAAAAAAATGTAATTATTCTAATATTTTGAATATGAGCTGTATAGATGTGTAGTGTTCCCGCTCCAATCTGCGAGAGGCGAACCACGTGACATCACTTCTTTCCCCCTCCTTTGGGGAGATGCGCGCCGTCATGTCGGAGTCGAGGAGAAAATCTCTCGCAGGTCGGACGCGCTATGCCGAGCGGCTTACTGAAATGTGTTGTCCGAATAAATGTGTTTAAAAAAGCCTTCTGATGGAGTCTCTGCTTTGTGTCTAGTTCTATAGAGGCACGACGAATTACAACCTCGTCG
Source organism: Dolomedes plantarius (assembly GCA_907164885.2). NCBI lineage: Eukaryota > Metazoa > Arthropoda > Arachnida > Araneae > Dolomedidae > Dolomedes > Dolomedes plantarius. The sequence goes on along the minus strand of OU015495.1, from coordinate 158,044,917 downwards.
ATTCACCTTACCGGGACTATTATATTGGTTACCCGGACTATTATATTGGTTACCCGGACTATTATATTGGTGACCGGCCATCGAACACAGCCTGCGCCTTCGTACTGCGTCATTGGACTTCCGCTTTCGTTTTCGCCAGGAACCATGTCTCTCTCCCCTGGATCAACAACAGAAGCCTCTGCAGTCGTAATACCTCCGTATATATCGGTGGACCCCGCTTTATGGTTCCACATGCTGGAAAGTACTTTCGCGTTAGCAACTCCCAAAGCTATATCTGAATCAAAAACAAAATTCAACTATGTTGTCGCCCACCTTCCTCCTGCACCTGCTACTATGGTGCGCGACGTTATAATGAAGCCGGATACTACACATCCATACGAGGACCTAAAAACTAAAATCATAGAAAGATGCGGAGAAAGCCGAACATTGGAAATACGTAAGCTACTAGCCGGTGAAAGCCTCGGTGATAGGAAACCCACCGAATTGCTGCATTTAATGAAGAGAAGAGCAGAAAACCACAATATCAGCGACGAACTTCTTTTGGAATTATTTACCCAGCAAATGCCGACCCCTGTGCAGACTATTTTCGCATCACTCGACCCCATCACTCCCGATAAAGCGGCAGAGATTGCCGATCGTATCTTGGATTTAACACCGTCGAACATCGCAAGCAGTTTCGATTCCCACACCTACACCAGCCGCCGCTCTGACTTCAGCGTCCACAGAGATGCTGTTGAAAGAAATTCAAGAGCTCCGAAACGAAGTCGTCGAACTTCGACATTCTAGAAGTGTTTCTAGAAAATACAATCATCCTCGATACCGCTCAAAGTCACGCGGTAAGGATTCAACAATTTGTTGGTATCATGCAAAATTCCAACAAAAAGCAAACAAATGCAATCCGCCCTGTTCATTTGCGGGAAACCGGACGCGGGAAGAGTAGAAGCGACGTACCTCTCTCCCGCACCTTCTCGTCGCCTTTTCGTGAGAGACAAGAATACGGGTATGTGTTTTCTTGTTGACTCTGGATCTGACGCCAGTTTGATATCTGCTACCAAACAAGATAAATCACGGCCAGTTCTCCAAACATTTCGTGCCGCCAATGGCACAAAAATTAATGTTTATGGTCGAAAGAGTATTACTCTTAGTTTAGGTTTACGCCGATCGTTTACTTTTTCTTTTTACATTTGTGATGTTTCATGTGCTATTTTAGGAGCTGATTTCCTGCATTATTTTAATTTAAAGCTTGATTTACGGAATCACCGTCTTATCGATTCCATCACTCATTTAAACACTCCTGCTAAATTAAGTGTTTGCAATATTTTCTCTGTAAAACCTAATTGTGTTAATAATGTATATGGTAAACTATTGCTACAATTTCCTGAAATTACAAAATTACCGGACCCCAACCAACCGGTAAAGCACAATACTGTGCATTACATAAACACCAAGGGACCTCCAGTCGCGGCTAAGCCTAGACGGCTAGCGCCAGATCGGCTAAAACTCGCTAAAGCTGAATTTCAGCAGATGCTACAGCTTGGTCACATGAGACCCTCCAAAAGTAACTACTCTTCGCCTTTGCACATGGTGCCGAAGAAAGGATCTGTCGATTGGAGACCTGTTGGTGATTATCGTACTCTAAATGCACAAACTATTAAAGAGAAGTATCCTATTCCCTGTATTGCAGATTTCACTGCTGAATTACATGGTAAACAAATCTTCAGTCACATTGACCTGATAAAAGCGTACCACCAAATTCCCATCAATCCTGATGATGTACATAAAACTGCGATTTGTACTCCCTTTGGCCTTTTTGAAAGCACGCGCATGCAGTTTGGCCTTTGCAATGCGTCTTCTACCTTTCAACGCTTTATAGATGAAGTAACTCGTGACTTAGGATTTGTTTATGCATTTGTTGATGACTTGCTTGTTGCCTCAGATAATGAAACTGAACATATGCAACACCTTCAGTTGTTGTTTTCCAAACTTAAAGAGTATGGACTATGCATTAATGTTGATAAATGTCAGTTTGGGCAAACCACTATTGAATTCTTAGGATTCAAGCTTTCAGCTGAAGGAATTGAACCCCTTCCTGATCGCGTTTCATGCATCCTTGAATTTCCCCGACCGACTACCTTAACTCAACTACGGCGTTATTTAGGTCTTTTCAATTTTTATCGTCGATGCATTCCCAAAGCTGCCGACATTTTAGCCCCTCTTGTTAAATTCCTTGAAGGACATAAAAATAAGAAAAAAAATCCCCGTTCCAGTGCTAGCAACACTGAGCAATTACAATGGAACGACGAAGCAACTCTCTCCTTCACTGCTTCAAAAGAAGCTATAGCTCAAGCTACACTATTAAGACATCCTGTACCTGGTGCCCAGATAAGTTTATGGGTTGATGCTAGTAATGTCGCGATTGGTGGATCCTTAATGCAGCTCTCAGAAGATCAGTGGGAACCCATAGCGTTCTATTCTTGTAAACTAAATAAGGCTCAGAGAAATTGGTCAACTTACGATCGTGAATTATTTGCTATTTACTCTTGCATAAAAAAATTCAGGCACATGCTAGAAGGTCGCAATTTTGTTATTTATACAGACCAAAAACCCCTTATATTTGCCTTCCAACAAAACCCTAATAAATGTAGCCCTAGGCAGCTGCGCCATTTCGATTATATTTCGCAGTTTTCTACCGATGTTCGGTACACCAAAGGTTCTGATAACAGCGTGGCTGACGCACTATCTCGCATTGAGATAAACTCAATTTCTCCTAATGTGCTAGACTTTAAAGAGTTTGCCACTGCTCATACTGTTGATGACGAGCTGAAACAGCTTATCGAATCTGACACCTCCTCTTTAAGATTGAAAAAACACTATTTTCCTCTCGAAGATATATATTTATACTGCGATATGTCACAGACACACCCTCGACCTTTTGTTCCCAAATGTCTGCGACAATCTGTTTTTCAAACCCTGCATTTTTTCTCCCATCCAGGTATATCAGCCTCATTAGATTTAATCTCTAAACGATTCGTTTGGCCTGGCATGCGTAAAGACATAAAATCTATGGTTCGCAGTTGTACTAAATGTCAAAAAGCTAAAATCTTTCAACATACCAAATCACCAATTGGCACTTTCTCTGATCCTGATGCTCGTTTCGCCCACATACATATAGACTTTATTGGACCGCTCCCACCCTCAGATGGCAATCAATATTGTATGACCATCATCGATAGGTTCACGAGATGGCCCGAAGTTATCCCTACACCTGATATGACTGCGGAAACAACTGCTCGAGCATTAGTACACGGTTGGATCTCCAGATTTGGATCCCCTGTTACTGTAACTACTGATCAGGGTAGAAATTTTGAATCTGTTCTCTTCAAAGAACTCACTAACATATTAGGATGCAACAGAATCCGAGCATCTGCTTACCATCCACAGTCGAACGGTATCATTGAAAGGTTTCATCGTCATCTCAAGAGCTCTCTTAAAGCGCACAACCAAACTAAATGGACTGAAATCCTTCCCATAGTCTTACTAGGATTGCGCACTGCTCTCAAAAGTGACATCAAAGCCACCTGTGCCCAGCTTGTTTACGGCACCAATCTCAGACTACCTTCCGATCTCATTATTAGTGATACTTGCAAACAACCCATTACCCTTACCTATGTGTCCGAGTTAATTAAAACAATGAGAACCTTAAATCCTATTGCCACTGCCGTACACGGCAATCCCAAAATTTATGTCAATCCCTCATTGAAAACCTGTTCACATGTATTTTTAAGATCAGATAAAATCAATCCTCCCTTATCACCTTCTTACACGGGACCACATCTAGTAGTCGACAGAAATGACAAAACTTTTGTTTTGGAATTAAACGGAAAGCAGAGTACAGTCTCTATTGATCGTATCAAACCTGCATATCAACTTTCAGATTCTCTTGAACCTTACGGACCTCAAAAGCCAACTGAGCCCATGAATGCTCAAACTCCTGTCGAACAGACCACCACCAGATCTGGTCGTAAAGTTCGCTTTCCACAACACCTTGTTTCTGAATATATTGTGTAAAAAAATTTTTGTAATATCAATTGTACATAATCTACCTATCCTATTATTTCATGTAATGCATATGTAACATTGTTTATCTCTCTTGTACATCATGCCAATTTCCCTCTAGGCATCATACGAATTTTCAATTGTACTCCAGACTGTTTGTATAATTCTCACTATGTACCTATGTATTAATAACCAATTTTCTGTAATCGTGACTACGTCACTGGGGGCATACTCTGTAGTGTTCCCGCTCCAATCTGCGAGAGGCGAACCACGTGACATCACTTCTTTCCCCCTCCTTTGGGGAGATGCGCGCCGTCATGTCGGAGTCGAGGAGAAAATCTCTCGCAGGTCGGACGCGCTATGCCGAGCGGCTTACTGAAATGTGTTGTCCGAATAAATGTGTTTAAAAAAGCCTTCTGATGGAGTCTCTGCTTTGTGTCTAGTTCTATAGAGGCACGACGAATTACAACCTCGTCGATTCACCTTACCGGGACTATTATATTGGTTACCCGGACTATTATAGATGAGAGCATTAAGTACGTTCGTTACAACAAACGACGTATTGAATTATGAAGATTCTAATAAGTCACAACCACGTCCGTTCGTTATCAAGTACGCAGCGTGTTGTGACTGCACTTCGAATGGTATTTCAATAAGTGTGGCTGACGATCTTAACTAGGGCTTATTTTTGGGGTAGGGCTAATTTACGAGCCTCCAAATAAATCATGCTAGGGCTTATTTTCCGATTAGGTCTTATTTTCGGGGAAACACGGTAATAATAGTAATCAGCTCACGAAGTGTGCAAAGTGTATCAGAGTATTAAAAGATATATAATGAGACATTTAAGTAAGCTTATTTTTTAGCAGACCTGTTGACAACTACAGTGGCTCCCAAAAGTGTTCGTACACTTACGATTTTCAATGAAATAGGAGTCTATCCATTGATTAAAATGAATATTTCAGAATGGGTATTTAATAATAAGATCTATAATCTATTCTTAACAAAACTACATGAAATATTTTGAAAACATAGTAAAACTTTATTTTTAAGAAACCAACAGTCAAAAAGTAACAAAAACTTTATCTCACAAAAGTCATCGTACACTTGTAAAAAATCGCTACATATTAGTAAATATTCTAATTTTTCGTTAAATCAATATTTAGTAGGATATCCTTTAGCATCCACAACAGCTTTTAAACGTCTGGGAATAGATTGCTTTAGTTCTTTTGTAATTTTTGCATCAATGTTCATCCATTCTTCCATCATAATTGTTTTTAGTTCGCTTTTCGTGTGAATGTCGTGTTTTCGTACTCGAATCTCCAGTTCTCTCCAAATATGTTCTATTGGGTTTAAATCTGACGATTGAGGTGGTGTTTTCAAAACTGGTGGACAATTATAGAGACACCAGAGGCGAAAGTTGAGAGTCGTGTGCTTAGGAACGTTATCTTGATAAAAAAAAACAAAGTTGTTTCCAATACCAAAATTTTGAGCTGATAATTTTAAATTGTCTCTTAAAATATTTATAAAAACAGCATGATTCATTATGCCATCAATAAATACCAAATTTCCTAGTCCTGATGCTGACATGCACCCCCACACAAGGCCATCACAATGCCACCACAATTCAAAAATAAAAATAAAGCGCCAGTCGATAATTTTAATTATGAATTTATCCGAAAATATTTCAGTGTACGATGACTTTTGTGAGATAAAGTTTTTGTTACTTTTTGATTATTGGTTTCTTAAAAATAAAGTTTTACTATGTTTTCAAAATATTTCATGTAGTTTTGTTAAGAATAGATTATGGATCTTATTATTAAATACCCATTCTGAAATATTCATTTTAATTAATGCATAGACCCCTATTTCATTGAAATTCGTAAGTGTGCGAACACTTTTGGGAGCCACTGTATGTTCTTAGAGACCACTCACAGTACTCGCACATATTGTGTTCTACAATTCAAAATTTATTTTCATATTTAGTTACATATTTTAATGTATACAAAAGGACTTAATGTATTACTCAGCTAACGTCGCGGAGAATAATATAAAAGAGTAATTCTTTTTCTTTTTTTTAATCAGATTTGCCAAAAACTTCATAACGAAATCTCAGCGTTGCTAGGCAACAGAATATAAAACAGAGTGGAAGAATTACATTTATGTATTATTGTTTTCTACTACAGACCCTGAAAACGAGCATTCTAAAAATAAATAAAATAAAAATTATAGTTGCTTCAAATAGAGCATCTACAGCAAATAACTACATTTGCAGTAACACTCATTTTAATACACATATTAAAATGACAGTTATTGTAGTGAAATAACTACGTGCCTGCACAATGTGCCAATAATAAAATGATTATATTTGAAACTGCCTAAAAGGAAATCTAAATCAGCCACACAATTCGCTAAAATAAAAACTGACGCAGCAAGATGTCTGACGAAACAAAATTTTATAAACTGCGTTAGGAAAATGTAATTAGAATATCATTTTTGTAAAAGAATAATTTTTTAAAATATAATTTTATAGATTTCTTTTAAAAATTTATTTCCCAACAGATGTTAGAAAATATATTTCTGATGTCTTTATATCCCATGCCTTAATACAAATATTTTACAGTATACTTTTCTGGGTATATTATTTATTAAGTATATTTTTCTGAGCTTTCTGATTTTTACACCATATCCATACATCAAACCGCTTTTGAGTGAATCTTTCTTAAGATCTAGTGGTTGGTCTAAGGCAGACTTAAAAACTGAGGTCTGCAAATACATCAGATAATAGACATGAGTCTGTCTGCAAATGTAGATGTCACCTGTCTTTCCCCAACCATAATCTACTATAAACTTTATTGTTGACAGATTTTAATTTTAAACATGTATTCAAAATGAACTTTGACAATTTCTGAGCCATTTATAATTAAGTGAGCTCCTTAAGAATTTTTTTAAACAAAACAGTATACCTGCTTTTTGGTTATCAACTAGAAATATTTAGCCAAAATTGACGGAAACTTTCTGGCCAAGCATTAGTTACTCTCTGTCAACTTACGTTTACGAACGGACTCTCAAAGCTACACTCAATTTATGATATGGTAACATCCAATTTTTTGTATGAAATGGATGATTCTGAAAGAAAAAAAAATAGGAAAAAGCTATGTCTTGAATTCGCTCCTACAGAAAAGTCAAAATTCTGGCATTATGACAAGCAGATCATTTATTCATTGGGATGTATTATGAAATTATCATATTCATTGAAATTATAAAAAAAAAATGCAGTAGTTAAAGAACATCGCATTATTTATAAAGGCAAAATAAAAAGGGGCTTATTACCATGGAAGTTTGTTACTGTTTGATTAAAAACCCTCAAGTTGAAAACAACATTATTTCTCATGTCTGTGAGCTTTCAAAGCTGTAATACCACTGATCTCTACAGGAATCTTCCCACTCACTATAGCTATCGTTTTTTTAGCAGGTTGAGAAAAGAACCTTCCACTTCAGTAAAGTTGTCTTGTAACAGACAGCACGCAAAATATACAATGTGAATAAAGTTTCTTTTTAATTTAAAACAAATATATTTGCCCAGAGAACCAAACCAATGAAAACTTCCAATGTCACTATTTGAAAATTAATAAAAATGGTTCAAATATAGATTCTCTTGTTTGTTAATTTTGCCCAAATTTTATTCTTATCTTTAAAAATAACCCTCAATATACGACATTTATATAGTCACTGTGGCATTAGTGTCACTGTAGGCTATAGACCATTTCTGTAATCATAGTGATCCTTACAACTTTGACTGCCATTCGTTGAAATAAAGAGAATGAAGTCATGCAACCGAAAATTCTTGTAAACTCTACTTTGTAAATTTTAAGACTAACATGACACTTTTCTTCCACAGTTGATTAGACTAAGTAATATCTAAACTACACCAGGCTTTTCGTGTATGTTCTGGTTATGTCTCTGAAACTGCTGCTGATTTCAAAATTACTACGAGGACATTTTTACCTCCTCCTTGTATACAGCAAACATGTCTTTACTGTAACCTACTCGTAAAATACTTTTGAACACTCCCATTGTGATGGAAATGCAGGTTGACCATTGATTCCTGCCAAAACATCGAGCAGCCATCATGAATTTCAAACCAGCCTGGCAGGACTTAGGTTCTGGTTTTTTGGAATGGTTACTTATTGGCAGTATAACATGTCTAGATATTTAGATCACAGATCAAGTTGTAAGCCTTGTGTAACGGAAATTAGTTGTATTTTTCATATGTAGAGGGCGTTAGTCGTCCAGTGTCTTATGTGAATTCAAAATTGTTTTGTTTTTTTAATATTCTTCAGTGCAAAAACGTTTTTTTTTTGTTGTTGAACCACCGAGCTTGAGTATGGACGTCCGTTTAATGGACGATCATATAATAAAGGAATATTAATCAGGAAATGAGTAGGCAGATTTTATTTGAGCCTGGTTAAATCTTTTTGTTAAATGGTGCATCGGCCGGGAATTATTTAAATAATGTGCTAAATAGGGGTGAGTTAACATTTGTTTTGTCATTCTGATCCCCAGAGATGTTCATTTTTGTTCTGTATTGAAATATTTTTTATTGTTTTCTATGGTGATAGCTCTGATTGCTTTGGGTTCTGATTGTGTTATTTTTTTTTTATTTGGTTTTTTCCGTTATTATATTATTGTTTGAAAATTTGAAAAATAAAATGGATGATACGGATACGCTTAAATTGAAACGGGCAATTATTAGACAGTTAATAACTAAAACAATGAATAAAATTGATGAGCAATTATTAGAGCAGGATAATGAAAAAGTACGCAGAATCGAAACCACTTGCACACGACCTGTTAAACCGAAGAGTTTACGTTGATGACGTCATAGGTGGATGTGATGATATCGATACAGCATTACAGTTAAGTTCTGATTGCGTAGATATTTTTCGAGTTGCTGGTATGTTGTTAAGAAAATTCCAAACAAACAACAGAGAATTACGTGAGCCGTGGAAGCAAATCAGCATAAATGTTGAGGAAGAAAAGGAAAGTATAGGTCAGTCAGCTTTCCGGTTTAAAGTTTTGGGAATTTGTTGGGATTCAGATAAAGATTCATTTTATTTTGAGTCTGATCATTTGTCAAAGTTAATTAACAAACAAGAGAACTCGAAACGATTTATTTTGAAAATCGTTGGTCGTATTTTTGACCCAGTTGGGTTTTTAGGGCCTTTCACTATTATCCTGAAGTGTTTGATACAAAATATTTGGAAAAGGGGCTTGGAGTGGGATCAAAAGTTACCGTTAGACTTAGAATAACAGTGGTGTGATATAAGTCAACAATTCAAACAACTTAACAGTGCCACGTTACTATTTCTTAGGATTCAGTAAAGAGAAAATTAAATTGTATCAATTGCATATCTTCTCTGATGCCAGCTTGAAGGCTCATGGTACAGTAGCTTATCTTAGAATAGAAACTAGTGATGGACTCATATCTACAAGTTTTGTTGCAGCTAAGAGTAGAGTTGCGCCCTTGAAAGTGATAACGTTACCAAGACTTGAACTTCTTGGTGCCCTCTTATCTGTCAGGCTGTATAAAAATATCATACGAGCTTTGAAACAGCCTTGTGAAATTTATTTTTGGTCCGACTCAGCAATCGTGTGTTGTTGGGTTAAAACTCCTGCCATAAACTTTAAACTGTTTATTAGAAATCGTGTCAAAGAAATACAGGAAATTACTCGTTCAAAGGACTGCCACCATTGCCCTGGGAAGGACAATCCTCCTGATCTTATCAGTAGAGGAACCTCCACCAATGTTCAGATAAGCTCCCCGGTTTGGTGGAGGGGTCCAGAGTGGTTATCTCTTCCGAATGAGATGTGGCTCATGACAGAAATTAAGAAGGTAAATGAGACAGAGATGGAATATCTGAAATGTATTTCAGTGATGGAATGTGTTCCTCAAGAAGAGATAAAATTATTGAATATTGATAATTATAGTAAGTTGAGCAGAATTATTAAAGTTGTGGCTCGGATGAAGCGATTTTTAAGTAGATTAAAAAAGGTAAAACCTGAGGCTGAAACTCTGACAGCTAATGAAGTGAAAGCCGCCGAAGAGACTTTAATTATGCTAATTCAGTCCCACTTCTACAAAGGTGAGTTGCAAGCTCTGCATAATAATTCAAAGATTTCACCAAAATCGGACATTTTCCAACTTGTTCCATTTCTTGATGATAAAGGCATTTTAAGAAGTAAGGGAAGATTTGACGAAAGTGACTATTCCTTTGATGAAAGAAAACCAATTATTATTCCCAAACATTCCAAGTTCGTCGAACTACTTGCAAAGCAAGAACATGAAAATATGCTGCATTAAGGTGTTGAAAGCACGTTAGTACAAATCCGAAAAAGATTTTGGATACCAAAGGGCCGGCAGCTTGTGAAAAGGGTAATTTCAAAGTGCTTGACTTGTAGAAGATATGCTGTCAAAACTTCGCATCAATTAAGCGGACAGGTTCCAAGGGATCGGATGGGTGAAACTCCTCCGTTCACTGTTATCGGTACCGACTTTGCTGGTTCGATTTATGTGAGGTACGAAGATGGTACTAAAAAATCGTACGTTGCATTATTCACCTGCGCTGTGACGAGGGCGATTCATCTTGAACTGGTCACGGATATGTCGACTGCAAAGTTCTTGCTGGCTTTTAGAAGGTTCCTGTCAAGAAGGGGTACATGTCACACTATTTACTCCGACAATGCGAAATCATTTAAATGTACCGATAAGGAGCTTCAGAGACTATTTGATATTTTGGAAGACTCTGAATTTCGAGATTTTCTGACATCCAAACGTATAACATGGAAATTCATTGTAGAACTTGCCCCATGGTGGGGAGGTTTCTATGAGAGATTAGTCGAGTGTTAAGGAACCACTGAAGAAAGTTTTACGAAGGGCTCTACTCAGCTTTGAGGAGATACCACTCTTCAAAGCTGAGTAGAGCCCTAGATACTGTTGTAAATCTGAGACTTCTATCTTACGTTAGCAACGAGATAGGAGAACCTCAGCCTTTGACTCCAGCATTCCAGGAATAAATCAGGTCGAATACCCAGTTCATTTTATCGAAACCCTTGTTACGTCTTGGCCCTTTTCGGGGGAAAAAGGCCACCCAAGCAAAATCCCATCCCTTTGCGAATTCTTCCCGTTTCCAAGAAACGATCGGGGGTGGCTTCTGCAAACCCCCTCCCGCCGGCCAGCTGGCTGAGAAGAGACGCGGAGGTTTTTTGGGAAGCAAGGAGAGAAGGTGGCTGTATATTGAGCCTCGAATTTGTCCGTCGAATACGGTGCGGGAATGCGCCGTTGCGGACCGAGTGCCTGAAAATTTCCTCTCTCGACTCCCGATCATTCCTGTGGAGAGATACATCTCTGTTGAGAAACTTGTAGGAGATATTGTGGTTCCTATAGAACCTCGCATATGCAGAGGAGCCTAGACTCTCTGTTTTGTACATAGTGTACAGTTTTTTATTTAATACAAGCTCTGTGTTACAAAATTGTCTCTCGTGTGTCTTCTTTTTCCACCGAGGACGTTACAGAGTTATAATTGGAGGCGCACCGGCGAGATACGTGCAAATCACGCCAAGATATCATTTTGTGTTCAGTTCGAACGTGTTTAGGACGCTGTCCTGTTTGAGAGTCTTATCTCTCGTGCTATCTTCGACTCTTCGACTTCCAGCTTACGTTAAAAGATGTGAGGACGCAACCACTCCTGGTTCATGCGTATCGCCGAATTTCTTCAAAGAACTGTACGTGTGGTGAAGGTGTTTTCTATGAACTTTTTCTATGAATTTACAAGAACTGTCTCCTTGTTCCCTAGAAGTGATGTGTTCTGCAAAACGGGGTAAGTGCTTAGCTAATCATTAAGGCAGTGACCATTTTTTAAATTTTGGATAGGAAATTTTATGTTTTTTTTTTTGTGTTCTAAACTTATTGCAGTTCAAAATTGAAAGTTATGTTTAAGTGTTTTAGGCCATTTGAAAATTTAAAACTTGATAGTTCTTTTTATTTGTTTTATTGTGTGAAATGTTAAGAATAGGATATTTGATTGTGTTTTAACTGCTAGTTTAAGAGAGTTAAAGTTATTTTGAAAGTTGTTTAAAAGTTATGCTTTAATTTTTAACTGAATTATTCTTGTGGTTTTTTCTAAAATCTGTTTTATCGGATTACTATTAAGTATATTTTGAGGGTATGTTGTGTAACACAGTTCGGTCTTTTAAATTAATTTGTGAATGTTAAAGAGCAAGTTTTGTTTGGTTTCTGGGTATTTTTAAATTTGAGATGGCTTTCTTAAATAAAGCACGGCACCACGAATTGGCGCATCTCGCGCAAGAATTAGGGATTGAATCGGAAAATAAAAGATCCATTCAAATAATTGCTCTTATAAAAAAAAGCCCCGAATTTGACGAAGAAATGGTTCAGGGACGTCTGGAAGCTTTTCGGGAGGAATTTGAGAAAAAACGTCAGGAGGAATTATCAGAAAAAAAACGGCAGGAGGACAGAGTTTTTGAATTGGAAAGACTGAGAATAGAAAATGAGGCTAGGTCGATATCGAGAAATAGTAATGAGTCCAGATCGGAACGAAAAAAATTGCGTTGCGATATGAGTCTTCTGCCGGCTTTTGACTCTAAAGACGGGGACATAGCCAAATATTTGGTATTGTTTGAGAGACAGGCTAAATTATTAAATATCGAGAGAGAAGATTGGGTAACGGTTTTAGTGTCGCGTTTGAATCGTGAGGTAGCCGAAGTTTTGGGAAGGGAAAGTGAGGAGAATTACCGTGATTATGATCACATAAAACAAATTCTGTTAAATCGTTTTAAACTAGGACCCGAAACTTTTCGCACGAAGTTCATGAATAGCCAACGGCCGGCTGAGACTACGTGGAAAGACTTCGCATATGATCTTAAAGTCTATTTAGACAATTGGCTAGAAAGTCTAAAAATAGCTGATTTCGAGGCTTTAAAAGAGCTGATGGTTACCGGGCAGCTGAAACGACGAGTGAAACCCGAAGTTAGAGATCATTTCATCGACCAATGGGTTCGTATAACTTCACCTTCCAAATTAGCTGACCTGCTCGATAATTATGAGGAAGTCAGGGGGAAAAATACGGGCCCCACACAACCGAAACTCGTTAAGAAAGAGCCAGCGAGAGGGGACAAAACGGGAGCAGAAAGGGGGTTTGAAAAACGGAATTTTCCCAGATGTTATATCTGTAACTCCCCAAATCATTTGAAACCCCAGTGCCCTCAAAAGGGAAGGGCTGCTGTAAACCAAATTTCAGGAGAAACCCAGGAAGAATTATTGAGGCCTTTTTCAACAAGGGGAAAGGTAAACGGTATGCCCATTGATATTTTACGTGATACGGGAGCTACGATTGATCTGGTTAGCCGAAAATACGTCGATCCAGAAATGTTTACGGGAGAGAATCTGTGGTTACAACAACCGTTAGATAAATACCCCAGGTGTTTGCCGCTCGCGCAGGTAGTAATTGAGAGCGACTTCGGTAAAATAGTGACCCAAGCTGCAGTGACGTCGGCAAATCTCGACCGAGGGCGTTATTTGTTGGGAAAACTGAAAAGGCTAATTGTAATGCCAAAAAAATTCAGAAGTCGGGTAATGACTTTGTGTCATGAGGGAACATCGGCCCACCTAGGTTTTACTAAATCTAAAAACAAACTTACGCAACATTTCTTTTGGCCTGGATGTTACAAGGAAATGGAAGACTTCGTGCGCGCGTGCGATCAGTGTCAAAGAGCGGGAAAACCCAATGAGAAAAAGAAAGCACCGCTAACACTTGTTCCCATAATAACAGAGGTTTTCTCGAAAATTAACGTTGATGCGTGCGGTCCCCTACCAGAAACGCCTAGTGGAAAGCGCTACCTGATAACGGCAATATGTATGTCGTCTAAGTATCCCGACGCCATTCCTGTAAAGGACATAAGTTCGGTTTCCGTTACTGATGCCTTACTGAACATTTTTAGTCGGTTAGGATTTCCAAAAGAGGTGCAGTGTGACCAAGGGACTTCATTTGTAAGTTCATTGACGACAGAATTTTTCGAGCGTTTCGGAATTCGGACCAAGCACAGCTCGGTGCATCACCCACAATCAAATCCTGTAGAGCGTTTTCACAGGACCCTAAAAAGGTTGATTAGGGCGCTTTGCTTAGAGTCGGGCCCTGATTGGGAAAAACATCTGCCGTTAGCCTTATTCGCGCTAAGAACGGTCATGCACGAGTCAACCGGGTTTACTCCTGCAGAATTAGTTCACGGGAGAAATTTGCGAACCCCAGAGACGTTGCTTTATGAGCAGTGGGTAGATCCGTCAGAGGAGAGTGAACCAGTGACTGAGTACATATTCAAACTCATTAATCGGCTAAAAAAATGCCAGGAAGCGGCAGTTAAGAACATGGAGGAAGTACAGGACAAGCAAAAGAGGTGGTACGACAAAAATGCTATAAAACGCGAGTTTCATGAGGGAGACAGTGTGCTAATTTTTGCGGTATCCAAACCCAGTAAACTTGCACCTCAATGGATAGGACCAGGGGTAGTTAGGCAAAAACTCTCCGAAACTAATTACGTGGTTCAGATGCCAGACCGGAATGATAGAACGCAAATTTATCACGTAAATATGCTGAAGCCGTATTATAGGAGGCTCGAAGCCGTCAATTTCTTGGGATGTGAAGCGGGGAAAGAAGTAATAGATCAAGAGATAGATTTCCCTTACATAGAGACAGATCCTAATATCTATGATTTTTCCCAAATAATGGAAGAGAGTAAGCTTTCTGATAAATTAGCTCCCGAATCGATCGCAGAATTACAGAGTTTGCTAAAACGCTACTCACGGATTTTTTCTAATGTGCCAGGAAGAGCCGATTTGGTTGAACACCATATAGAGCTCCTAAAAGAACAACCTATAAGGGCAAAGCCATATAAGTTGTCGTTGAGACAAAATGAAATATTAAGGGTCGAGATACAGAGGATGTTAGATCTCCAAATCATAGAAGTCGGAGAATCTGATTTCACATCTCCGATGATTCTCGTAGAAGCCCCTGGAAAGGATCCGCGGCCGTGCATCGATTATCGGCGCTTAAACGAAGCCATTAGGACAGAATTCTACCCTCTGCCTAATATAGAAGAAAGGTTAGAACAGGTTTCGTCGGCAAAATATATTACGATTTTAGACTTGGCGAAAGGGTATTGGCAAATACCTATGAGTACTAAAGCTCAGAGGCTGGCCGCTTTTGTGACGTCTTTTGGGACCTACCGTCCTTTACGCATGCCGTTCGGACTGAAAAACGCCCCCTATTACTTTAGTAAATTAATGGCGCAGATATTGAAAGGATGCGAAGCTTTTGCTGTCCCTTATTTGGACGATATTGCCATATTTTCTGAAAATTGGGAGTCTCACCTTAAACATCTAAATTGTGTTTTAGAACGAATCGCGAATGCAAACCTCACTATCAAACCATCTAAGTGCCGTTTCGCCCAAAATCATGTCAAATACTTAGGGCATATAGTAGGGGAAGGCTTCAGAAAACCAGCGGAGGCAAAGGTTAAAGCGGTTTTGGATTTCCCCACCCCAAAAACCAAAACGCAGGTTCGGGCATTTTTGGGGCTGGTCGGTTATTATAGTCGATATATACCCATGTACTCGTCGTTAGCCGCACCGCTAACCAACGCTTTGAAAGGGAAGGCTAAAAGAGGGGAGATTACTTGGACGGAAGAATGCGAAAATGCATTCACCGAACTTAAGAATAAGTTGACGAATTCCCCTGTGTTATATGCGCCTAACTTTAAAAGGGAATTCATAGTGCAGACGGATTCGTCCGATGTAGGAATGGGTGTAGTGCTTACTCAAGAAGACGAGGGTGGATCAGAACATCCTATTATTTACTTGAGTAAAAAATTTAACGACGTTGAGAAACGTTATTGCACCACGGAAAAAGAATGTGCCGCGATAATTTTTGCCTTGAAAAGGCTACATTATTATCTAGATGGGCAAAAATTTATGGTGGTAACGGACCACAACCCATTGACGTGGTTGAAAACAAACGCGGGAAATAATCCAAGATTGATGCGTTGGTCTCTCGCGATTCGACCGTATTCCTTTGAGATTGTACATCGGCCTGGTAGATTGAACAAAAACGCGGACAGTCTGAGCCGGTCAGCAGTTTATTAGATTCATGTCAATGTCAATCGACGCGCTAAAATTTATGCCTATTAATGTACAAATTAATTTAGGAATTAATTGTAATAATAATGTGTACTGTGTTTTTTTTTATGTTTAAAAGAGAAAAAAATTGTTCTTGAATATACATATAGAGAGAGTGGAGTAAGATAATTGTAGGTTAAGTGGAGTGTATAAATATATATTTTTTAATTTCTTAATAATGTGTTTCGCATGGTAAAAGTACTAGTACCATTATGTTTTAGTGGGTCACTTGCCTTATGTTTAATGCTAAGTGCTTTTACCGTGAATATCTTCATGGACAGTTTTCTGGTGTTTGTGAGCGAGTTTTCTTCCAGCCCTGCAAGAAAACTTATTGGAGGGGGAAGGAAAGACTGTTACGTCTTGGCCCTTTTCGGGGGAAAAAGGCCACCCAAGCAAAATCCCATCCCTTTGCGAATTCTTCCCGTTTCCAAGAAACGATCGGGGGTGGCTTCTGCAAACCCCCTCCCGCCGGCCAGCTGGCTGAGAAGAGACGCGGAGGTTTTTTGGGAAGCAAGGAGAGAAGGTGGCTGTATATTGAGCCTCGAATTTGTCCGTCGAATACGGTGCGGGAATGCGCCGTTGCGGACCGAGTGCCTGAAAATTTCCTCTCTCGACTCCCGATCATTCCTGTGGAGAGATACATCTCTGTTGAGAAACTTGTAGGAGATATTGTGGTTCCTATAGAACCTCGCATATGCAGAGGAGCCTAGACTCTCTGTTTTGTACATAGTGTACAGTTTTTTATTTAATACAAGCTCTGTGTTACAAAATTGTCTCTCGTGTGTCTTCTTTTTCCACCGAGGACGTTACACCCTTCACAGGGAATCTACTAAAGGTGCTCTTACCAAAAGACAAGAGTACCAATCTCGATTACTGTGCCAATTATGAAAAAAATGGAAAGAGTTGTACTTACTTAATTTGAGAACAATGAACAACATGACAAGTCCAAGTTCCGTTGAGTGTATTAAAAAAGGAGATGTTGTTCTGCTAGAGGGTACCAGTAAATCTAAGCTGCTGTGACACTTAGGTGTTGTCAAAGAAGTGTTTCAAGGGCGTGACGGACTTATACGTTCTTGCATAGTGCATACTTCCAAAGGAGACTATAAAAGAGCTGTACAATTGGTATATCCACTCGAACTCAAAGACTGAATTTTAGAAACTTTACTATTGAACATATTTTTTGTTATTATTTGCATTTATATATAGTGTGATTTTTTATTTTATGTAAAAGCTCTTATTCTTTAGTGTCATTTACGTAAATCATCTATTCTTTAACTTCAGTAAACTCGTTCGAGTTTAGATGGGGAGTGTAACGGAAATTAGTTGTATTTTTCATATGTAGAGGGCGTTAGTCGTCCAGTGTCTTATGTGGATTCAAAATTGTTTTGTTTTTTAATATTCCTCAGTGTAAAAACGTTTTTTTGTTGTTGAACCACCGAGCTTGAGTATGGACGTCCGTTTAATGGACGATCATATAATAAAGGGATATTAACCAGGAAATGAGTAGGCGGATTTTATTTGAGTCTGGTTAAATCTTTTTGTTAAACCTTGAAAACCTTGTTGTAAGCCTTGAAAACAAACAATGCCAATGTTTCGAAGACCAGCATATCCATCAGAATTGTGGCGTGTTTGTCTAAAAGTCTTTAGAGATAAATTTACTTTCAACAGGAAACTGGTTAACATTTAGACTGCCAATGTTATAGCATACTTTTTACATGAAATTTCCCATTTCACTGTAAATTCGTATGTTTACTCTAATCTTTAATCAATGAGGGAGTATTATTCTTTAGATTAAAGCTGCAGGAATGAGCAGGGCAAAATCAGAGAAAAAAAATTATGCAGCAAAAAACAGGTAATGTGGAAACCAGCATTTTCGCATAATTTATACAAAGCTTTAAACATTACAAATTTTATCTTTATGCCATTCTCTTCCATTTTTAAAAAAAGTTTTTTTTTTACTTCTTTTCCTTGTGTCAAATAATGAATATCAAAATATGTTCAAAAGAATTCTTGAGATACACAGAAAAAAAAAACTCTGAGGACTATTGTGAGCAAAACTGTTGGGTCAACATCAAACGTGGATGGCCTTTTGGGACTCATTTCCACACATGAAAAATTTATTTTCTTTAATTTACTTTGCAAATTAATCAAATAAAATTCTATATTTCAGCATCATTCCAATCGCCGACTTCTGGTCAGCTGTACCAACTCATCGATCAACATCTGCTCCACATCAGACACCGGAATCGGGAATCTAAAATTTTGCGAGGAGTTAACAGCAGCCATTTGCTTAGGGAGACAAAATAAACTACAACTTTGCAATGCAGCTCGGTTCAAACGTCAAGATGAACAAGATCCAAGGGTACCACAACTGGACATGGACGGATACTATCTATCGTGTGAAAAATGCAAACTCCGTTTAGCAATGAAAGTAGATGAGGAAAATGATGAGCGACCAGTGATAGAAATTTTATCTGAACCCCGGAAGGAGGGCGATGATGACGACGAAGGTGATGTCAAACCAAACGATGACACTGATATCAACCCAAACAAAGGCACCAATGTCAAACCAAACAAAGTCGAACGATAAACTATAGATGTAGTGATCAAAGTTGTTTTATGGCTCCATTGAATGATGAATGAGTATAAATAAAAATCTATCATTGCACCTGAACTGAACTGAAGTTATTTACAAACCTGAGCCACTTTTCAGTTGCATTAGACACAGCAGTAACCTTGATCTGACAAGTAATTGGATGGTAAAAATTTAATTGGATCAATAAGTTTGACAAAAATATTCATTTGTTTCAATCCATCTGACATTTCAAATTAACTCCTTGTTTACCTAAAGTAAAGTACTGAATTAAAAAGTAGTAACATCACTTTTACATGTGGCACATCCATACTCTGGCACCTTATGCTATATGAACCCTAAACTACCAATGGTGAACCTTTTATGGTCTGCATGCTAAAATATTTAAAAACTATATGTAGAAGTGCTAGTTAATTAATATGAAATACCAAAATTTTAATACAAAATTAGTATAAATCATGACAGATTTTCATTGCAACATTCACAGAAGAAGATTAATATAGAATAAATAATGTATTTTGAATGGAATGATCAACAATCAATCAATATTAAATATTTATTGACTTTTGCAACTGAATATTGGTATCAAATATTTTATATCAGGTTTACTATCAGTTAATTGTGTCAGCATTTTCAATTGTATCCAGACCATTTCAAATGCTGATCAACTTTTTCCACATTAAAATGCATTTTAATATCTATTAATAGGTATACCATACATCTTACAAAGAAACAGATTATAACTAACATTAAATTTTATGATAATATTTGCAGTTACATTTTAATATTTTTAAATGTTACCTTTCTTTTTAAATTTAATTTAATTTAATCTTTCATTACACAAAAATGAACATTTTTATACTTTTAAATGGGTCATACAAACATTTTAGTTTTTCCCAATTGACACATTACTGCAAGGATTTTTTAATAACAACACCAAACTTTGTCAGGGCTGAAAAGAAATAAAACAAAAACAGAAATGATATCCCATGTGCTCCAAAATAAATATGAAATTATACAGAAAAGGACTGCACAAATGGCCAGCTTATACCAATCCTGTTTCAAATGAGCATATTATATAAGCTGTTATTAATTTATTCAAAAGCTTTATTTTTCTTTCACTTCTGTGTTTTAAAAGATATAAATCAAAATAGAAAATATGAATAAAATGAATCATGGTTAGCAATTAATTAGTATAAAACAACCATGTTTATCTAGCACTCGGTGAACCTCATGAAAAAGTAGTTAATATTTGCTCGACAAATGAAATATTTTTTTTTACTGTCATCATTCACAATCATTTTTTACTCATCCTTTGGATACAAACTGTTTCTATACATTTTTATCCTATCTCAAAGTTTATAAAAATATTTAGTAGAAAACTTTCAATATGTTAAGTAGCACAAAAATAAGGAAGAAAGAAAAAAAAAAAAAAACTTCCCCTGAAAATGACATCTTTTAGCACTTGTTTGAATATTAACACTTCAAGCAGTAAGAATGTGTGAAACAAAGTATGAAATGATTATTTACTAAAACTACAACATGAATATGAAAAACATACAACATAGAATAGAGATGTTTCATCAAAGATAGTAGAAATTTGGCTGTACT
The DNA here is from genome assembly GCA_907164885.2 of Dolomedes plantarius. Taxonomy (NCBI): domain Eukaryota; kingdom Metazoa; phylum Arthropoda; class Arachnida; order Araneae; family Dolomedidae; genus Dolomedes; species Dolomedes plantarius. Next base: position 158,024,410 of record OU015495.1, on the reverse strand, counting down.
TTGACTTAAACAAAACAAGAAATAAAATATGACAAATAAAAACAGATCACAAATGATGAAAAGAACATAAAATGAATGGATTAAAAATAACTACATCTCACAAACAAAAAATATTCAAAATTCATTTCTTCCATAGTCTAGTTTAAACATTATAACACAATGGAAATGTTCTAAGGAGTTTCAGAGAAAGAGTAACCAGGTGTATTTGGCTTTCCTGTAAATATATACAAAATTTTATAATTTGAGCAAATCAGTTAAAGTGATAAGGAAACAAATAAAAACGTTACAAATACAATAGTGTGACATAATAGTTTATTTATACAGTAAAACCTCGTTTATCCGGATCAGATTTGTAGACATTTTTATTTAATGTTCACATTAGATAATTTTTAACTATGATAGCAAGAACGTAACTACAAGTAGTTTTTCACCAATTTCTTAAAAGGAAAATTATAAACTAATGTAAGACTAGAAAAGGTTGATTGGAATTTTACATAAAAATAAGAGAATATTGTTTCTTCTAAGTTGTGAATTTGTGAAAATAAAATTGACATTTTAAATTAAGCAGTTTAAATGAACTCATTCATTCAATGAAAATAAAATGCATAAATTAAAATACTTACTTTTAAAAACAAAATACTAAAAAAGTATTTATAATATTAACAAATTAAATTAAAAAAATTATACATTTAATAAGAGATTGGATAGTGATTAAGGTCCTTGTCTTCTTCAGCTAGGAGAAATCTACTGGGTCAGCTCAGAGTTACTTCTAAATGTATGCAAATGATAGCTTTCAAAAACTGCATGCCTATAAAGAGTAGGGCCATGTTAAATCTATCATCCCAAAGTTCCGAGAAGATTTGGATGCTATGTAGCAGGAAAAAGTTAGGTAATATAATTAACATCTCAAAGGGAACAGCTATTGAGACAAAATACTTAACTAAATATTTTTTTTTCATATTTTGAACCTTTCTTTAATTCTGACTAATTTACATTCATATGCACAAAACAATTTCAGTAAATCATCAAATAAGTTGAAATGAATAATTATGTACTGAGTAATTAATAAAATCAGTAACGTTTTAGTGAATTATTTTTAGTTAAAAAATATCCATTCGTATAGACGGGGGTAGGAGAATATCCAAGAAAAAAAACGGGGAATCCTTGGAAATTAAAAGGAAATACTCTATCTCCATAAAGTGATCTACACAGTATGGCAGTACACCTAGTTCACAATTTTCTTCATATATTTATATCATTAAATTTTACCAAGACACGTACAAATTAAAATTATTTTTATCTCTAAATACCTTTACTTGATATTTAAAATTAAATATCATCACTTTTCTCTTCTTACTAAGATGATGATTGCAGTTACTGATATAATAAATACCTATTGAAGTGGAATTGATTATTTTCTGCTACAAAAATATATTCAAATGCAAAAATTAGAAGAGATTTAAAAATTAACACGTAACAAAGTTTTAAAACATATTACCAGGTATTTTTCACTCTTTTAATCTCTTGTGATAAATATTTATATTGTCCAAAAATATACTGGCCCATGTTAGAATATGCATTCCATACATAATCCTAATAAAATAAAAAAAGACTAAATTAACGATACATTTATTAAATTTTAAAGTATCAGAAATTAAAACAAAACGAAATTTTAATTGCAAAAGGTACTTTACTTTTACAGTTTATCTATCAGGTATTCTGGTATTATCAATCTAGATTATTTAATTAAATTTGGTGCCTATTGGAAAATGTTCTTCATCCCAGGAGGTATCTTCCATGTTAATGATCACTTAAATTTTATTTATTTAGTTTAGTCAAAACTTATTTCCTTTCTTAATAATTACATGTTTAATTCAACATCTGAAAAAAATTAATTTTGTTGAGTAGTTGTTGCATCAATAAAGTAACAGAACACTTTATAATTATTAAAAAATATTGAGGCAATATTCATGATGCAATACTAGGGGTATACAGATTATACATCCTTTTTAAGGCATTTTGTGATAACTTACACATGGAATGAATACTAATATTTCAAGCCACTTATTTTTGCATCTAATATTTTATTTAAATAAGAATAACAGGTAATGTTTCACTAAGCCCAACAGACTGATAGAAAGTGCTTGGCTTTTTAAAGACTGGTTAAAATATGTATAGTATTTCTCTCATTTTAAGATAGATTAAATGCAATACAAGTGAGGTTGGATTTATTTGATGCATATACTACATAGACACACTCAATACAGAATAAAATTAAAAAATCACACAAAACGATAATTTAATTTTTTTTTTCAGGTTTCAGAATATTATAACACAGATGCTTTTTATGAAGGTATTAAAAGAAAAAAGTAAGCCTCATCTGTTTTAAGATCTTAAAAGAAAAAGATAAGTTTTCAAAAAAAATTCTAGAAACTAAGAGGCATTTCAATCAAATGCTTATAATATTTTAAAAAGAAAACTGATGTACAAGGTCCATAAAAACTTATGATAGTAAATATTTGATAAAGAACCCATCCATCCATAACACTGCCCTTAAACATAAGATAATCCATCATGAAGTAGCATCATAAATAGCATTTCTAATGGTGAAAAAGAAATATGAATTTAGTGAGCATCATCTTTTAACCAGACAATTATAAGAATTTATTAAATACTAAGAGAAAATAATTTTAATACTAAAACTTACTTCAGCAGAAATTCTGGATCGATGTATCGGTCTTAAATTTTCAGAAATTATGTCATGTCCAAGAGCTATAATGAAATTAAAATACGTATTTTAATTAAAAATGAATGAATATATATATATATATATATATATATATAACATTTCCTTTGAAAAACTTTGCATATTTGGTAATATGCAATGTTGTAAATAAATGGTTTTTTAGGTTATACAGAAATGCAGTTTGATGAATTTCAAAAATTCAAAAAACAAACTCAGTCTGAGAAATTGGATTGAAATTATATACAAGTTAGAATAATAAAGCACATATAATAAAATTCCGCCACGTTGAATAAACATTTTCCCTTTATATTTATATATTATACTTGATACAAATGCAATATATTTGCTTAGGAGCTGTTTATATTTAGATTACATGACTGTAAAACATCACCTTAAATACAGCCCTCTTGTAAGGGCACATGAGAACTCTCTGTCATAAATGCATTATCAACTATGTATTTTCAAACTCTGTTGAGACGGACACTAGCCTCACAGTTTACATAACTGGAACAGAACCCTCAAAAAGATTAACTTTCCCGATATCAATTGAATTTTATTGCTTCAAAAAAAGTTCAAACAAAAGGAATGTAAAAAAATAGTAAGCAACAGTTGTTTAACTATCAACGACATTGATAAAACATTTTTTTTCTACTCTACACTTCGGTCAAGTTACACCATCAGTCTTTTTTGAGCAGCCCAATAAAGTCTTAAAATATGAAAAGTAGTATGATCATCATCTGCAGAAAAGCCTGCTATGTCTGTGAGTTCTGGACAACTGCGGAGATTAGCACAACATAGTGGGTACAAAGGAGAGCCCACCAGACCAATATGATAAAGGTGGCCCTGTAAATAATCGTGGCCTGCTTTGAATTGAATGTTTGTCCCACCCACAGCTCTGGATAGGTCAGAGGGAACAGAAGACCTCAATAAAGAGCTCCAGGTCTTTTGATCAATAGACTCACCATAGAGGCCCTGCCAACATGATTTGATGTTAGATTTAATAAGTCTCTTCACAGTAAGATAGTTGATTGACAAACGTGGTTGAGGTAACTCTGCACCAGCCTTAGCCAGTCTATCTGCTATGTCATTTCCATGGACGCCACAATGACTGGGGATCCATTGTAGGGTAATGCTACATCCCTCTTTCATAACATAGTAAAGAGCAGTCTGGCAGTCACAGATGGACTTGGATAAAACTAATAAATCTCTAATGTTACAGTCGTGTATTGTAGAATGATAGATAATTTTTTGAACTGGGCTTGAGTAAAAGTGCTTTATAAGTCCTGAGGGAACATCATTATTGAATGTGCTGTGGGTGATTCTGAACTATCTTAAAAATGGCAGTCAAAAATTCCATCAACAAAAGTCATACATACATTTACCTTCCAATATAATAAATAACAACTATGGTTGTATGCTTTTTTTTGGACAGAAATTAATGTTCATTTTGCAGACAAAAGAAATGAATGAGACCTTGTGCTAATGATAATAAAGTCAGTACAGGACACAGGTTAAAAATAACCTGTTTTCTGTTGTAGGTAAAAATAAATCTTTGAAAAGAACTCCCTCAGAAGGGACACCAGGAAAGGAACTTCACTCTGTCGTGAATCATGTTCATTGAATAACCTGTAAAAATATGTGGCTGCAGTATTCAACTCATATCAGAGTAACAAGAAGTGCAATTAATATTTCATTAAGGCAACCCCCCCCCCCCTCCCTTTAAGGGCAAATTCCTGTTTTGTTTTTAAATAAGACTTATTCATAATAAAAAAGTCATATATATGATACTTTTTTATAGTTAACACAATGATATCATTCATTTAACATTTTAAATGTACAATTATATTTGTTAAATCTTTATTTTGAGAAGTTTCTGTGTGGCTGTTTCTTCATAATTATGTATTACCCTTCTTTAAAATTATGTATTAAACTTCGTTTGTTTCTTGATTCTTGGTTTATAGAAAACTTAATACTCGCTTTGCATACTAATGTTAGAGACTTCTGTCAGGCAATGGTCAATATTTTATTAACAGAACACCGAAGTTGCCAAACTTGCGCTCAGAGCAATATTCACCAAAATACTGCTTAACCACTACAAGTATATTATGGTAGTCACATAAGTCAAAAACCTACAGTGACTTCAAAAATTGAGGGTACACTTGTTTTTTATTGGAATTTCAGATTGTTGAGGGTCAAATTTCAGCAAAAAATAAGAAGCTTATTTTTTTAATTTAGTGCCACAAAAGTACAATAATTTTGGTATCAAACTTCCAAAAAATTAAGAAATAGTAATTAATTAAAATCAATAATTCAGGTTTTGAGAGAAGAGTTACAAGAATTGAGAAACACAAAATTGAGAGTAACCTTTAAAATCACTTGTTTTAACTTCCTTTGATTATAATAAATTTTATAGTAAAAACATTTACTGTGCAGCAATTCTGCAAAAATGTCCTTCTAGTACAAAATTAGTACCTGTTAACTGTTAATTAAGATAAAAACAGAGAATTGAAAAGAAACAATGATAGAGCAAAGAAAAGTAGCCATTAATCTGTCAAATAAAATTGAATCTTTGTGAAAAGTACCTAAAATAGTTGGTTGAAATGTTAATTGCATTTAAAAAGTCGTTGAAAGATTTAAAAAGGATGGCACATTACAAAATAAACTAGGAAGAGGTCAAAAAAGACTACTGAGCTCAACAGTAAAGAGGAGAATTTTACGTCAAACAAAGGTTGATACTAAAATAAAGGCTACAAATATTGCTACAAATACTTCTAGAACTTGGGTCTGCTTCCCTTGAAACTGTGCTAAAGTCCTCAGAAGAGCTGGCTATAATGGCAGGAAAGCTTAGAAAAAGCACTTTATAAGCGAAAGGAATAAAGAAAGCAATTACAGTTTGTAGAGGACCATATTTTAAAGCACAAACAGATTTGAAATAAAGTTAGTGAGGAAAACAAGTACAATGATTTAGGCAGTAATGAGTGTCATACAGCATAGCACAACACTGCTTTCGATAGAAAAAAAATCAATTTCAATCATTCGATTCCAATCAGACAAGAAGGCATATCTTGATATACTTAAGAAACAATTGAAGGATAGTGCTGCTTAATTGGGTTGGTTGGTTGGTTGATTGTTTCAGGTTTATTGGCGCAAGGTCCAGAGAGGACAAGCTGTGCCAAATACATGGCTGCTGCTGCTTAATTGGGATTGGGATGAAATTTCTAATTTTAACAAGATAATGATCGCAGGATCACAGCACATATAGTAAAGCAATGGTTTCTGTGGCATTGTTCACAACAGTCTCCTGACATGAATGTTACAAAAAACTTTTGGTCCAGTCTTAAAAAAGCTGTATAAAAGCCCCACATCAGCGGTAAAGAACATGTGAGACTTATACAGCAAGAAGAAAATTTCTGCCAAAACAACTTAAAATCTTATAGATTCAACACTATGACATTTGTGAGGTTAAGTATTTGAACATTTCCTTTATAAGTTGGTATTTTTGTATAATTAAGCAAAATTGTTTGGTTTTATTTACAGAAATGACGAACATTAAATGTCTTAAAGCATCTATGCTAATAAAGCCTGAATGTTTTCCTTATTTCACAACTTTTTCTATATTCAAACATATCAAACATTTTCATATCAAAAACAAGTATACCCTCAATTTTGAGAGACACTGTATTTAAAAGGTCTTAATTTCTTTGAATATATATATTTGGAAGTATGTGACAAAATTTTTATCAAATAAATTATTTTAGTAACATAAATTCATGCAATATCCAAATCATGCTCTTGAAAATTACAGAAATTACATAAACGGTAATTTAAAGTATCTTTACTCGAAAAACGTAGGATTATGAATAATGATTCTAGCGAAATTAAAACCTTGCATTGTTATTAATTACAAAATCTATATTTAATGAATTTCCAAAAACAATAACAAACCATAATACGCAGTTCCAAAAACAAGTTTAAAATTTATAATATTAAATAATAAAATTTCAGATTTTTGACCTGGAATAACAATTTTTATGCCCATGAGATATACTGTAATTTCCTTAAGACAGTACTTCTTAAATATCACTCGGCGATACACTTTGATAACAAAACAAATTTTCAAACCTAGAAACCTATGAGAAAGCAGTTAACAGTTAATAAATTACAAAAGGAAATTAAAAGGAAATATTTTTATTTAATCTAAATGTTTTCAAAAAAGGCCAATTTTAAGTATTTTTTAAATATTATTTATTTATTATATTCTTATTATATTTCATAAATTTGGAAATTTTCTTTACAATAGAAATGAAGTGCAAAGGATCTTGGAAGAAAAACCAAACTATATTTCGATAAAAAATTATAGTTAATCATATAAACCATCCCCAGCTTATATAAAATTATATTTAGATGGTATCAACATTTTCATAGGGTTTAAGATGTATCTGTTTTATTTGAATGGCAACACAGTTTAGAATCTCGTAAACATCAGTTTTTGGAGATTGTTGAACGTTTTTAGCTTGGCCAGAGAAGCTTTGCGGGTAGCGTGTCTTCACTTTTGGATTTTAAAAGAGAAAACTGAAATTTCTTGGCGCAGTTTTTATTTATTTCATATTTCAATCGTTTTATTTGTGAAAATTTTACTTTTTGTGGTGGTTAATACTTGAAAGATGTGACTGTTCTTCATATCAGCTGTTACAGGTGAGGCAAATATCAGCATGTCATTTTATTAAAATGATTACCTAAGTTTTAAATGGAAAGGATTTCGCCAAAATGGATACTTCAAATTGATTCTTTATATATCCTTACTTTTATTGTTGTAAAAATGTGCTCATACTCCAAAATTATGTTGTTATAATCATGATTTTTTGTTCTTGTAAGGGTAAGATTGTTTTTATTTACAAATATCAAGAGACATTTCATAGTTTAATTAGCAATGTCTCTTTGAACTTCTGTAAAAATGTTATTATTGTATGTAGGATGTTTCAGAAATAAAGTTCTGATCTTTCTGTTTAAATTATGATTAAAATTATTAAATATTTTTAAGCACAATATATTTGATTATGCTGTTGTTCGGATTTAAATATTAGCTTTCAACATAAGTCATATAATCTGAAATGAAAGGTACATTTATAATAGATTTATATCACTATATATACAACTTTTTTACTATTTAAGTTTACACGAAATGAACATATATTGCTTCCAAAAATTATTGATGCATCATTTCTATTTTGAAATATTTTCCCAAAGTATGAATCAGTGTTCTTAAAGCAGTTATAACTTTCTCATAGCAACAGATAAGTTATAAACCAATGACTTAATATCTTAAGAGGCTCATTTTGACAGTTAATGTTTAAGTCAAATTATTACCTGATAATTTCAGTAAACTGAAATTTTAGTTTTGTATATAAGTATTTCTAGGAATTTAGAGGAGATGTTTGTATTCATATCAAGGCAGCTGGGTGATTGTACAAAGAAATGAGTTAGTTTGTCTAATCTTCTGATGGTTTTTGTAATTTTGCTCGATTAAAACTGACAGCATATACATAAGAAATTTAATTTCTATATTTTATGATTGTTACTAAAAAAACTGGTCTGTGTGCATGAAAAAGAAAAGTTTTGTTTTAGGAATTTTGGAAAATATGTTATATGAGTGAAAAGGGTCAGTACTTTTCCTTATTACAACTACTTTAATGAACTGTAAGAAATGTACTTTCTTTACATTTCTTACAGTTTAATACAACTTTCTGCAATTTTCTTAAACACCTAATTTTTTCTACTCTTGAGAATTAATTTTTTTTTCAGTCTCTATTGAAATTTAGGGATATGTAGTCAGTATATAAGTAGAGTAAGGGTTACATATAATATAGTGACATATTGAATGATTTTTTAAGTAAAATCATACATTTACCATTGTATTTTCTGGTTTTAAATTTTTGTAAATTTTGCAATTCCCTTTTTTGCATACTTTTTTTATAAGAAAATTTCTACTTTTCTGAAAGAAAAAAAAACTTCTCTTTATAATATTCTTTTTTCCTGATTTGTTCTTATATGAATTGCATCTCACGATTATGGGGCCTTGGAACTAGTTATACAGATATTGATCAGAAGATTACTAGTCATGCGGATTTAAGTAAAAATGTTTTTCTAGTCATGCCTAGAAGTATTTATTCTTCTAGTTAGATCAGAATAAGTAAGTTGTTATTTGTAACAGGTGTATGATATCTTGTATGTTTTCGGTCAGATGAAAAGTTCATGAACAATTCAGGTGGTGGTTGAATTTAAAAAGTTTTTTTAACTTTTTTTTTTTTTTACTTATTTTGAATTTAGTATTTTTTTGTATTTAGTTGATTTTTTTATTAGAATGCAAAATAACTCTTAGTTTTTACTTGTTAGGATACATAATACATTGTAAAAGTACTACTATAAAACATGAAATTTTGGGCTTTTAGGAAGTAAAGGGAAACTAATGTAATTTTTTTTAGTATTGCGTTATACAAGTGGCTGAATAAAAGTATCTCAAGATTATGAATTGAAAATATTTACACAGTAAAATTGTTTGTTTTTTCATTAGGCGACCAATACATGGGAAATAGCAAGAATATATGGTACAGCTTTGTCAGACGCTGCCAAGTTTGGCGATTTTTTTTTGCATGGCATGGAAACTGATCATTCACTTGTCATAGAATACTTTAAAAGACTGCTAAAACTGAATATATCAACAAGTTAGATTAGAATCAGCTTTTGTCACACTTTAAAGAAACTGAAACCTATATGATCTTAAATCAGTTGTCACATAGCTCTCTTATTTATCATTTAAGTTTATTCAGGCATTCATTTCTATCTAAAATCTTTGTTGAAGCATGAATTTGAATAATTTCTCTGTCATAGGAATTATCATTGAGAAATTGTATAGTTTTTATTAATATATCTTTATTTGTTAAAGTATGATTGCCTCTAATTTAATGGAATTTAATAGTATCTGCTGTGAGTTTTTGAGAACTGATTTCATAAGACTGAAAATGAAATATCAGAGAAGTCTGCCTGTCATTCAATTCTTACTGTTTTAATTTTGCTGTAAAAATCCTTTTTATTCATAAGAAAGCATTTAATTTTTCCCCAAAAAAACTTATTAAAAAAGTATTGAGTGTTTTAAGCTTATCATAATTGTATTTTTAAAATGCATAAATTTTTTTCCCCTAACCATATGAACTTAATTTTTTGTATTGTAATGGTAATGTCCCTTTAAATGAAATTAGTATGAAGAAATCAATTTGTGTTGGTATCGTGTTGTAAAAGCATGGTAGTTGTAGCAGTATCATGTAAGAAAGAAAAATCATTGTCTTTTTATCTATTTTTTTTTTATTATTTTAATTCTCAGACTTTTTTTTTTCTTTTTAGCATTATATATCTCTAACTGTGATGTTTTATGCCAAATTCTTACAAAATTTGGTATAGATACTATGTAATGTATAAAGTATGCAATATATAATATTAAATACATATTATATATAATGTTATATATAAAAACTAAGATCTCAGAATTCTAAATTTTAGTTTTTCTGATTTTGACCCTGTGAAACATACAGGGCCCGGCTTAGCCTAATTGGGGCCCGGGGCAAAAACTTCTTTGGGGGCCCCCCTCTGCTTCACTACTTTAGTAATGAAGAACCAAACTTTATGGAGGTATTTAAATTTTTCACCTCATTATAGATATATAACAAGAAAATTGACTAGAACCTAAAATAGCTGTAAAGCCCCCCCCCCCCCCCCCCTCCAATGGTCAGACGAAATATCGTTCTGTCCATTTTATTGATTTTCTGACAATTCCATGTCCATCATTAAAAGGGATATAGTAGATCTGAACATCCAAATTTTGACAAAAATGCTATTTAAATTTATCCGTTATATTTCCGTGATTTTTCATTCTCAACAATTTGCAATTGATCCTGGCTTGTTATACCAACTTCAATAAATATTATTTCGTTTCTTTTTTTATCGTGAATAACAATATCAGGCAAATTCCTAACCTTGCTGACATTAGGGCGGAATTCAGCTAAATTCCACCCTAGAAAGCCATGGATTTACGAAATATAGATTTTTTGCGTTCATACGATAGATTAATGAAGAAGCTAACATAAAACTGACGGATATCACTGTACTGATTTTTTTTTTAAAAAAGTTCATTAAAGAAGAAAACGTAAAATAAACTTTCTGTTCGATTTGGGCCCCCCCCCCCCCTCTGATGTGGGGGCCCGGGGCAACTGCCCCGTATGCCCCTGCCTTAGTCAGGCTCTGGAAACATACAACAGATTTGAAGGTTCGAAAAATTAATCTTTAGTAAAAGTAGTAGGTACTTTTTTTTGAAGTCCTCATTAAACTCAATGTAGACTGTAGCAGTTGTGTTTATCACCAGGACTTCATCTTCTAGAAGTATGTTAAAATGCTGGCAATAAAATATCTACTATTTCATTCATAGAATACAGATGTACAGAAACTTTTCTTATAGTAAATTCACATCCTAATATCCTTTCCCTGTAATGTAAGAATGTCCAAAAGTTGAAACCATTTCATGAGGGAAGGGCATCTTCTTGATAGTCTTGAATGCTGTACAGTCATTTCACTAGAGAGCTTATAACTTTGTGGCATTTGCCATGTTAGTAATTTTTTTTCTAATGAGACAAAACTGATTTTAGTGTAATTAATAAGACACAGCTTCTAAAAATGGAGTATGATAATGTTATTAATTTAAAATTGATTTGTAAGTTCAAACCTATTTTTCTTCATAAATTGTAGGAGTTTATTATGCAAGTAAAGCAGTTCCTAATCGTTATCATCGCTGAAATATTGGAAGAGGAATGTTTATGATGACAACCATTCAATACAATGCCTGTGAAACATAGGTCCTATTTTGGTCCTTATAACAAATGTTATATAGCAAGAATAAATTAATATTGTATAAAATGCTTTGAAAAATTATAAAACAATGTAAAAATTTAAAAAAAACACTAGGTTATATTCATCTTTTGTGTTCCTATTTTGTATTACTATATGTGTATTATTTTTATCAAATTTTAGCCTAAGTATTTCAGGGATTATATCAGGAACTTACAGAACTTCTAATTTTTGTCCCATTATCCAATGGAACTGGTATATTAGCTTATGGTTTCCATAAATCAGAGAGTTATTCATCATCAATTTTCCCTAATAGTATTCAGGGCAAGTGTCTAGGCCACTAGAGCATCATTTTAAGAAAAAAATGTGAATGTTCAGTCTAACTGGCAGCTGTGGACCATTGTTTCACCCTTGTTAAGGATTCTTCAGCATGGCAAAGTTAATAAGTACATTGGAGGGAAAAGTATTCCAAAAATGAAGTTTCAATAAATTTCTAAAATTTTATTTGGAAAAATTCTATTTTTTGAATTCTTTAGAGGTCTATAAAGCTAGAGAGATCAACAATAATAATAACTAAACATATTCTATTTTTAAAAATTCATAGTGAAATTTCTTCTGTGCTGTCATACTATGAATGTGGTGTCAGAATTAATTTTGGGCAATTATGTATACATATTAAAAATAATTATGTTATGAAAAACTTTATTTTTAATCTTTGAACTCACTGTAGATAACTGATGTGCAGATTTAGGTAAAAAATGGATTCTGGATCTGTAAGCATAATTAATTTGAGTGTGCTGTAATTTTAAGTATAAAGTATTAGGTATTTTGATATCCATTTGTATAGTCTTTAAAGAATTAGAAATAAAGTTCTCATACAGTCTCCTGCTGATTGAACTAGTAACTAAAATGAACCCAATACTTTAGTTAAATATAGGGTAAAAAACATCTACTATTCCCAGTTTTAAAATGGCATTTTGGTCCTTATTCCAGATATTTATGTAACAATATATAATGACTTCTAGAACAATCAGTTGATGTTTTGAATGTGTTTTACAGTTAATTAATATATTAATAATGAAAATATTGTACTCATACTATTTACTCTTTACAGAGAATTTCTGTTTCAAATATTCAGATATGTTAGTACCAAAAATAGCAGTTGCAAACCAAATGCAAATTTTTAAACTGTGTGTGTCTAATCAGTTCCTTCTACCCTGTCTTCAAAAGACCAGTGCAATAAGTTATTTAAAAATGGAAGAATGAATTTATATGAGAGATTTGTCAAATGCTCCCAAATTTAATGTGATGATGTTTGTGTAGATTTATTTAAACTACTTTCCCACCAGCATTGAAATTTAAGTTTTATAATACTAACTCTATTTTTGAATATTAAGATTTAAGCAATGCACCAGTTGACCTCACAGATCTTCAGTCCTTATGTTAAGCACTTGGGAATTTAGTTATTGATATTTATGTAATAACATATAAAAGCATTTTTTGAGTATGTATATGTAATAAGTAGAATTTTGATTGCTCAGCATAGGGTTATTTTTTAAAATTTTCTTTCAATTTTGAAGGTAAATGTAAATTTTTGGCAATACATATCAATCGTTCAATTTCCTATAAAAAATTAATTACTAAAAGTTTACAAATTTGGAAAACCGCTCTTCTTTCTTTTTTCTTAATTCTTTGAAATGAAAGAAGAAACACAGAATTCAAAGATAAGCTTTTACCAATGTGTGGAAAATTCCTGTTTGCAATTTGTGTGGTCAGCTGATGCACGGATGTAATAGATTTGATAACATTCACTAATGGAGTATGAATAAATTTATTTTAATGATCTTCCATTCCTAATGAGCTTTGAGTTTTGAAAAAAGAAATATTTAATTACTTTTTAAGTATTACCTTGAACTGAAAAATTTTAGTTTAAAAACAAAATGTTTAAACACAGAGCAACATTTTTCTGTTTATGGATGTTTTTTTAATAGGAGATTTAATGAAAAGCCTTTATTTTCTTTTATAGATGTAATTGTAAAATACACAAAGAGTAAAATATATAGGTGTTCATAATTGAGAGCTTTAAGGAATATGCCCCGTAGCCTCTCGTCGTTATTCTCATCAAAATTATGATTAGTATTTAACACAAAGTACTGCTTGTAATAAGCGTCGCTTCAGTTGTCCTTGCAGATCCTAAAATTTCACTAAGCCATGGGGAATTTTGCTAATTAGGTATTAACGAAGGAGTTTATTTGAATGTCCGCATTTACATCTGAAAAGAGGTCTTTAAATCGAGATTCCACACATCAAGTAAAATGTTTATTCATTATTTTTAAAACGAGTTTACGTTCACAAACAAAAACATCACTTAATCAATTGCCTAATGGAAAATTAGGCAGAATTTCAAAATGCTTGGAATTACGCGCTGTGCATTGAAAAGTCTATTCTCCTACCAAAAGAAAAAAAAAAAAACACGCATTTGTATATGCTTTATTACAGAGATTCTTAACCTTTTGTTGATCAAGAATCACTTGTCAAAAAGAAAAGTCATCGGGGACCCTTTCCTAGCCAATCCTTTTGTGTCAAATATGGGTTTCATTTTCTGAATGAACAAACTATTTGTAATAAGCAATTTCAATTAAAAGTTACAAATAAATTTAATAACAACAGAAAATTTAACGTAAAATTTTAAAATTTCTGGTCGTCTTTGAAACACAAAAACCATTTTTTTTCTTTTCATTGTTGACCTCGCTGACCACATCTTTGGTGCTCCCGGACAAATTAAAATCCTCTGCTTTATTCGGAGGATGTTGCCGAAACGATCGTGTTCTGAACTTGGCGACTCATACCGATTTTTTAGCGTTCGCCAGAGGCATCAGTAGAGAAAGAACTCCAGGCGTGATATTCTTCTCAGTTTGTCCTAATATACCACAGGGTGAAAAATGAATTCGCGAGATATATATTAAATTTATCTATTAGCATAACCCCGAAATATGCATAGAATGTTTAAGTTATATAAATCTTCATTTGCATCTTTATTATTTGTGTCTAAGATTCACATGCATGAATCGTAAAATGTTCTAATATTAACATGCCAAAGTTTATATTTACTTGTTTCTTATTAATAGTTTCATTTATTGGAATTTAATAATTAGTATATTTAGTAATTTTCGCAACCAATTATTTTATGTTCCCCCTCCCCCCTTTTTTTTCACGATCTTGTGTACTATTTTAGACTAATGGTTATTTATATTAGAATAGAATAAAAACTGTTCATTGATTCGTTGTTTGGTGCTGATCTCAATAGTGAATTTATATTTTGCTTATTTTACAAATTTTAAAAATTACACCAACATATTGCTCTTGAATGTGGTAACTGAGAAAATGTGCATCCGTTATTAGCATAAGGTATTTCTGCTATTTGATACACTAAAAATACATCAGACTTTATTATTATTATTTTTTTTACTTTGCCCTCCCCCGCCCCCCTTTTTCTTTTCTTAACGTAAATATCTCGAATTAGAATTTAGGAGGTCAAGTGTTAACCTCCTGAAGCTAAAAATATATCGAAATACAGTGGAGAATAATCCGAATTTCGGTAATCCGGAAGTCCGCTTAATCCGAAATCGAAAGTAAAAAAGAACTAAGGTTACAATAAAACCACAGTGATACTTAGTAATAAAGTATATTTCTGAAAATTACAAGAAAATTCAAAGTTAGACAATGCACTGAACTAATTATTACTAAACTACATTGGTTTGAAAAAAAATCTGTTAAATCTTTTTGTCGAAGAGAATAACAACCCTCCCTTGAAGCCAAATTACGTAGCGCTACATCAAATGCAACCGCGGCGTCTGAGTGGGATACCCTCTGCTCGCTGTCACCGTCTGCTTCACCTTCACTCTCGTCTGAGACGTTGATGGGATCTTTCAAATCCATTTCAACAATCTACTGACCGTCGTACGAACAACTTACACTCTACTGTACTGTACTAGGCAGCGTTCCGCTCTCTTATCACCCATTGCGTCCAGAGATTTGGTAATGTTTAGACAGACTTTATAAAATAAACTGTGTAATCACACGACATATGTAATATTTATGTCATCACATGTTATTATGTAATTTAAGTATATTTTAAGAATGATTTCGCTTAATCCGAAAAGGGTCTGGTCCCAATCATTTCGGATTATCCGGACTCTACTGTAGTTCCAAACCGCTGTTTTACATGCATTTAATAAAATTCTGCTTTTTCTACATAACTGCACTCCCCGCTCACCTTCGTTCATTTGACAGTTTTCTGTAGTAGTTGCTAATCTTTGTGCAATAATATGACAGATGCGATTAGGGAATTTTTGATATACAGTGGAATCTCGATCGATCGTTTTCGGATCCATCGTTTTTCCGTATGTATCGTTCATTTTATCCAGTCCCAAAGATCATATTGCTTTGTTATGTTTCCGCATCTATCGTTTTCTCGCATTTATCGTTCATTTCAATCGGTCCCTTGAAAAACGATAGATCGAGATTCCACTGTAGTTACCATTTGTTCGTCAACTCACACACCTCATGTTCTATAATATTCAGTTTTAGTACGTTATTTCAAGGATAATTGCTCGTCTTTTCCGACTGACATAGACTTCCACATCGAAAGATTTACCTAAAAGTCAGATTTCGGAAGCTGTAGTTTCTTTCTTTAATTGTTAATGAGCTATTTAATAAACATGTGCGAAGGAATGTAAAATATTTAAGATGCATGTGGTCTCACAACTGGCTATGGGCTTTTTGTATCGCAGTTCATGAATCCATGTGTGGTGGCACGTCAAGGAATTGTTTAATACGGTTTAAGTTCATCGTACACGTCCCTTGAAAGCATACGTTCCCCGCGTGTTCATTTCGCTTTCGAACCTTCTTGACCATTCATTCTCCAGAAGACAAAAGTTTCTGCCGCAACCACTGCCAAACGGTGAATTATTGACCTCGCACGACCTACTTTACCTAAATAGCTTTACTCTTTTCGGATTTCTTGTTTTTGTTTTGTTTACCTGCGCTTACTTTCTCCCGCATTTGTCTGGGCCACGACGGAAACTGGTTGAGACTTTTCCTAACTCCGCATAACCGCGTTCGACTTGCGTACACTCTGGAGCTAGCTTTTTAGAAGTCTTTTTCGAAAGCCCTTTTCAGGTATGTAGGTTTTTGTGCTTGAATTGCCCCAACGCTTATTTTGCCAATTGGTAGGGCATTGTGTGCTACTTACTGTGTGTAATATGGGAGTAGCCGAGTTCGTCTCGTTTCGCCCGATTGCGAATTATTTCACTTTCGACACTCTTCTGTTGAGCTCATTCTAGGAATAGTTGGATTTTAAAGATAATCAAAAATACCATACATGGAATTTACTTTACCATTTTTGGATTGAATGGAATATTATGAATATCGCGGATGGTAGGTAGTTGCTAACTACACTCTACTGTCAAATCCATGAAATTTCAGACATAAACATTTTTGCTCCAGCTGGAGTCGTGTTGTAAACAATGTTTAATCATTTGCATTTAAAGCGCAAATTTTTTTTTAACTATACTCTTGTGATTTACTTTAACCGTAGGCTTTAGATTAAAAAATGAGTTTGAAGTTAATTTTTCACATTCGTACAAAACTTAAGTGTTTCTTTCAAGAATAATTTTAATCGTTATCAAGGTGTCAGGCTTCTTTCTTTCAAACAAATTATTTCATTCATAAAAATTCAAAAAAGGGAAATTAGTTTTATTATTATGTCGTGTGCTACGTGATGTTTATATTCGTATAATATTATTCTCTAAAGTTAATGAGTAAATTTTATGCTTATATGTGAAGAGCACCTAATATAGTAATCGTTTTAAAACGCACTGTAAAATTGATTTCAGCTAAAAATTATGAACATAATACAATGAGTCAATTTCTATCGTAGGGTATTGAATTTTCATCTTAAGCTCAATGTTTGCGAGCTCGAGAACCTTACAATCTTTTATTTTTACTTGTGTTTTAATTTTAATGAACATTGATTTCAGTTATGTTTACCCAAAGTACCATTCTGTATTTTTTTATATCTTTTAGCCATATGCAGATTTTTTTTTTAAATCAGAAAGTCATCTATGGTAAGGGCTTAGCGTTTTTAATTGAGTCTCAAGTTATTACTAAGCGTATTTTTTTTTTGTGGTAGGTCAGACAAATAAGATTAGATTTCTTCTTCTACAGCCTGTACAGGAATAGTTATTTGACCAATCAAAAGGAAATTGACGTTGATCTTTGCATTATTTCTGACTTAAACGTATTAACTTAAATATCAGATACATGCTGGGTGGCGCTACGCGAAAAAGGTCTTAATTAGGCACGTGCGTACGCAAAAAGATTTCTCAGAGGTGTAACATATTAAGGTTGCAACGAAAGGTATTTTGCTTACACATACATGCATATCCCATTATATCTGCGGCAGCTTAGCCTCCGTCGACGAGTCATGATCAGTGGTATTCACTAGATTTTCCAGAATGAGAGGATACTTGTGGGCGAAAGATTGAACCAGGGTGCTACTGTAGATCAGGCGAGTTTCGGCATGACAATTTTAAAAATTCGGGATATAACCGGGAAAAAAAATTGGACCTAAAAAAATATTGAGTCTTTTCATTGGTGCTTCAAATTCCAAATTAAACTGGGCCAGTTAGTTATGTACATAAATATAATACCTTGTACACCTTGGCATGTGAATTTTTAAAAGACGTTGTTTGAATAAAATAGTCATCAGAGCTGTTGCGGGTTGCTAACTGTTCATTGTAGGTTTCTCTAGTGTGCTTTAAGTTGTGAAATGCTGGTTCTAAACAAATATAATTGTTTTACAGTATAATTTATCACCTGAAATATTCGAAAGCACACCGCGTAAGTTCACCAGCAATACTCAAACTGTATAAAACGGAGACGGTGTGTAAGCGAAGAGATGAAATGCTAATTGAACTGACCTCAAAGTAGCATAGCATTGACGACGATATCAATGGATTACTGTGGTAAGATTTCCCGGTCGTGTGAGCTTTAGATGCTTTGGGTTTTATTGTAAGACCTAGGAACCCTGTAAAAAAAATTTTCCTGTGGTACTGCGTCGGTTTCCGACATCCCTAACTTCGTTAATTCATTTGAATTTGGACTGAAGGAAACCTGAGGACACTAGCACGGCGCATAGCGTTAAAAGTGTTTGCACAAAAATACATTGGAAGAAAACAGGCTGAAAGGAAGTTTGAAAGCTGTTCAAAAAATCAGCCTCAAAGCAAGATGAAGCTGAATTTCTTTTCTTTTGTATTAACGAGGCGCTTAGTGATTGATCATGATGAATTGAGCGCCTAGAACGCATTAGGATCGATTGATATGAGTCACAGGAAATTCGTTCGAAGTTTTAGGTGACTGATGAAAGAATTCATTTACATTTACACCGAACAGCCAATGTGTGGTCGAATAGTGAATGGACTATTAAGGGAATTTCAACTGCTTTAAATGGTGAGACCGCCGAATTACCTACGTAAACCTACGTTACCGTGTTACATGCGTAAACTTCTGTAGATAACAATGTAAACAAAATTAATTTGAACGACTTTCATTTTGATATATGTTACTATTTTTAAAAAAATTATATATATATACTAGTTGGTACCCGTCAAAACAGAACGGCTGGATAGTGAATAAATGTACTAATACTCAAATTATACTCAACACATCATGGCCAAATGTTGAAAATCATAATGAATAGAGAAATACACTTTAAAAAATTACTATTGAACCCAGCGAAAAGAAATATGGTTACTCAGCAGCGCGAAAGAAACAATTTCTGTCACGTTTAATTCTATATCTCACAAACATAATTAAAAATAAAAATGGTCGAGAGACAGTGAAGAGAGGTTGTTCGGATTAAACAAATTAACGCGTGTAGGCGGCCTCGTGCTTAGTAAGTATCTAAAGCCAGATTTAAACATCTCACTGAGCATGCGCAGAAACAAATTAATGTGTTTACGCGGCCTCGTGCTAAGTGAGTATATAAAGCCAGATTTAGACATGTCATTGAGCATGCGCAGAAAGCAAATTTTAATTGTGAATTATCGCTAATTAATAGAATTTGCTGTTACAAAAAGCAAATTTGACAAATCTACAGATTACAATCTTTCGTTTAAGACCAAACAAGAAGTAAACTGAGGCAGTAGTTTTCTCTCACGGACTGTCCAAAAGATCGGCTTAGTAACTTATATATCTTCTTTTCAACAATATATTTGACTTATTGACTACAAAAAGGAGGATGGGTCCCCTATAGGCGATTTAAAGCATTAACGCTATACAAGCTCTCGGTTTTATACAGTATTTAGGTATAATAATTCAGAATTTTTGCCTTTTAAATGCGAAAATTTGATTAAGCGACTAAATGTTACAGTAGTGATTAAAATCGGAAAGAAAGGGAGGTCCTGGCTTGCTTCCGTACCCATGGTAAATATTTGTTAATCTCATCGCTTTGTTTGCAACGGGCACCGATTGCTTTTTCCTTTTTGTGCTTGAAATATTCATTGTAGACGAAGTGGTGACTTGTGTCACCGTGCCGTTTTGTGATTTTTAGACATTAAAACATCCGGTTTCACTTACAGCGTTCAACTCAGTGCGAGTCGGAAAGTTAAATTATTTCTAACGTATTAGACACATTAACAACAATAACGTGTTAGACACATTAACAACAATCTCCAACTGCCTTTTCAAATGTTCTTGTAAACATTTGTATATCATTTAAAGGAGGGTTTGGTGATCTTTCTTGTAATACGAATTTCAGATGTCTTTATATTCAATATCCAGGAGGTTAGAGGGATACCAGGTCTGGGGGAGAAATTATTACGGGACACCTACGTCTTCTGTCGGTTCCATGTATTAGGACTAGCTCGGTAAATCTTCTCTTTCCCGTTATCTCCGCCTGTTTCGTCAAACCTGATAAGAGTTGAAAGAAAGTTAAAAAATATTTCCCCTACCTTAGTTTATTTTTAAAAAAGGTTTTTTTTTTTTTTTAAGTAAGAACCTTTTGTGAGATTGTGCCATTTTATGTTTCTTCGATATTGAGTTAAAAACAGTCCTTTTAGCGCGTATAGATTGGTGCAGAGTTCTCTGCCTGCAGACCTCCGACTCCTGTCATCACATTAGTCACGGTAACATTAGACACGGTATTTAGAACCACCCCCATTCCCGCCCCCAAGGTTTCTCTGATCTGGTGTCTCCCCCGACCCCGCTCGACACCATTTGACCCGCTGACCCCCCGCCCTTTCTTTGATGGACCGCCAGAGGAGGCGATCCACGCATAGTACAGAGTACAGAGTGAACATAAATCACTGGATTTCCCAAGGCACAGGCAGAGAACTCTGCACCAATGTATATGCACCATATGCTTTTCATTCGCACCAACTGCAAGACACTGAGCTTGAGACTGGTATCTTCGGGCGCAAACACAGGCCCTGTTCACACTGTATCCGTCAGCAGCAGCGTTACTTGTATTGACATATTTTAAACCAATCACAGACCTTAACAATTTCGTGGCCAATCATCTCGAGGTTTGCATTTGGTTAAATATTTTTCAATACGAGTAACGCTGACGTTGACGGACGCTATGTGAACAGGCCCTTAGAATCAAAGGGGCTTGGGCGGGCTCTACATGTCCAATAGCACTGACTATGCGCGAAACTCGGAAATCCTCGTATCTCAATGGTGCGTGGATGTCTGTGAATTCGTAAGTTTTCAAAGAATAGGATATGGAGTGTGTGTACTAAGGTATTCTCCTGATAACTGAAAAATCATAATTTTGTAACTTTTGTTATTTTGCGGAGATAAGAGAGAAAAACAAAATCCTGAATAATAGGCATATTCGTCAGCTTTAAATTAAAAGCTAGATACGGTTTGATTGTCTTCCATGAACATCAATTTCATACAGTCAAGAAAAAAATATTCAACGAACTTAATACTCGTGTAAGTCTGTGAAATCGTGTGAAAAGCAATATAACCAACTTTTGTTACCTTAAATTAAAAAACAATTTTTAATGTAATTTTAAAATATATTATCAGTCATGCTGAGAAACGAGCCTCTGATCGTCTTATCGTTTAGCTCTCAAAAAAATAGCCCTCCAAGCGGATGGATTATTTTTCTTTCGAACGTATTTTTCCACAGTTGTTACATAGAATACATTCTGAAAACCTGTGAAGGAATGACACGTAACCTTACACAATCTTTACCGAAGAGACCCTTTATCGAGCCACTGACATAACTCACGCTTTAATTGCAGCTCGAGTCCCTGCCTCTCCCGCCATGTTTGTTGTAGCTGGGTTGTGTGTGTATGTGCACACACACACACACACACGCTGATTGTGGGCCGCGGGGCAGGTCGTTCACTGGCCAGTCAGTACCTGTACGCCGCGGCCGGCCTTCAACGGACCCGGCCTTTTGCCGCTGCTGCTACTCCGGTTTGCATGTTGTGTTGGTTGTTTTCAGGGGCTGAGTAGGAAATTACACAGTCATTCCTAGGACTGAATCTTGGCAATGGTTGATTACAGATCTCACGTAAGGAACACGCTAGTAAGATGGGGCTCGCGTGAGTCGGGAAATTTTCCATTAATTCATCAACTTTGTTGAACCGGTTACCCATTCGCAGACTCATCTGCAATAAAACAGCGCAGAAAAAAAATACCTGTCTCTCTGTGGATTGGTCTGAGTTTGTATTTTATGGTGTATAAATGTTTTGGAATACTGTGTTGGGAAATATTACCGTTGTGTTATTGCCTTAGAGGGCAATTGATTCTTGCACGCTGTTTTATACCTGATGTTATAAAATGAGCAACGATTTAGTCAGTGCCATCTAAATATTCTTTAAGCACGCACCCTTGGAGCAGTGAGTCATGAGTACTAAAGTCATTCATTTATATCAATGGATTATATTAGTTAGCCCTTCAAAGAGTATGTGTGAAGATGAGTTATAATACTTACAATCGTACCTGACGTTGCCCAATGTGACATCTCACCTGAACGCGTAATATAACAATTTAAGTCTTAAAAACAGCGAAAGTTAAAATTTCTTATTAAAAGGTTTTAACTAATGATATACGACTCCAAAAAAATTATGACTTTATGATCGTCCGTAAACAGTGGATGAACTGAGTTACCTCAGTGTACCGTACTCGTTATTTTCCTTCCTTCCTTAATGATGAGGCGTTTGAAGTAAAGAAATTATCACAGCCATTAATTTGTTAATGTTTTTACGTTTATAACATTTAAATAGGCAGGAAGTGATTCGAGTTAGAATGCAATGAATGGACCAAAATGTGCGTGGCGCAAAGCTCGACCCTTCAATACTTCCGTTAAAAATGTATAAAATATATTTTTAGCTAGTTTGTTATAGTTAATAATATCGTTGATTATGTTTTGTCATCATCAATATAAATTTAATTTTTTTATAATGTATACTAAAATAGCATTTTGATTAAAAAAGCTAGAAAATCCTTAAAAAATCGTGAAAACCAATTAAAAGAAATACGTCATTGAATTTTCGATGACGTAACAATAAATTCAAAATCCGAAGAGACTTGTTAGAAATAGGAGGGCTGTTATTTTCGATTTATTCGGGAATGTAAGTTTTTGCCATGAATTGACATGCAAATATTCTTCGGTAACGTTCACTCTGAACCTACTTCAGGTTAAAATGTGCATTTTGAGTTCAAGGACAGCAGGGTCATGTCAATGGGATATTTTGTTGAAAAATTCTGTTTCGCAGTTCTATGATGGTGAAATGGCTGGTGGGTTTACTATATACTTCGTAATTGCTATGATTGTAAACAATTTTTTCTTTTAAATTTCACTTTTTTAGTAGAAAATTACTGCAAAAGATAAGTGTACAAAAATACAACATGAAATCAAAAAATTTAATGATGTGAGAATTTATGTGAAACCTTTAATTTTGACAAAAAAATAAAATAATTAAATATATTAAGCTATATATTGAAATATAGTAGCTTAAAATTATTTTCATAAAGCACGATAGGACCCTTCAAAAATATTTTAACATTACAACACATCATCCTGCCGATTAGTTCAAAGACTTTATTTTATGAATTACGGAAATGTAGGAATGTGGTAAAATATACATTAAACGAATTATTTTACATTTAAAGTGCAACATGTCTTCTTTTTTTTTTTTTTTTTTGGGGGGGGGGGGCTGTGTGTCAATGTATGAAGCAGAGGTTTGTAATAGAACAAGTAATCAAGTCGTATGGAACAATTTTCAAAATAACTAGCAAGCTAAATTTCAAAATCTTATTGCCAGTCAAATATTTGTCTATGGCGCTAAGATAGTCATACTTGTAAAAGTAATGTTTGTCTCATGTTTTTTGTCTAGCGATTATTTTAAAAACTGAACACGTACTATATTCTGTAGCCATTTTGCAAAATCATGCTGTGAACATTTCATCTCAAAAATTTGGTTTTGAAAGATGCTGTTTATGCTTACTTTAGTAATCGCTGTTAGATGATTTATTTTATCCGAAGTATTTTGCGTCTTGATGTTATATGAGTTTTGACCAATAACTGTGTATGTATTATAAAATGGAAGAACGTAGGACTTTATATTTTAATGGCTCTGATGACAAAGAGAAATAAGTAACAGATAGAATACTGCTTCCTATACAAGCAGTATTCCTATACAAGCATATGGGTAGCAGTTATGAAGGCCTTTCGGTTATCTCAATCGTCTTTTAAAAAGAACTAGTAACCCCGAGATTGTCCTAACAGGGGGGTGGGGGGGACTGGGAATGAATTGAATAATGAAAGAGCTATTTCAGAAAACAAGATAGGAGAGAGACGCTAGTTAAAGACCAGAGGAAAGTATTAAACTTTGGGAAACAGAAAAAGGCATAAAAAAGCTGTATCCATCAATTTTAAAGGCGTTACGCAGCTATCTTTACAGAATTATAAATTTTCAAATACCTTATTTTTCGTATGCATTCCGCCAGAACTTGTTGCAAACTGTTTAATACAGTGTACAGAATTCCCCCCCCCCCTCGAAAAATAACTCAATGTTAACATCATCAAATATTAGAGAGTATTTGGGGAATCGTATACTGAGAACTGTTGCGATTCTAAAAAGGTTAAGATTATGCTAGAACCCTGTAGTTGAAATAACTCTCAATGAAAATCTTAAGACATAGTAAAAACTAGATGATATAATTATTTTGCCTACGTAAATTGTGGACATAATAATTTTTTCAAACCTAGACCAGTCATTAGCGCCCTTTACACGTACGTTCTTTCGCGAGTGCTTGGAGCTTACGGGATTGCGCACTCTCCAAGCACTCGCAAAAGAGCGTATGGTATTGCGCGCGGGAAAACTTGTAGTACGCTCAAAAGCAACTTTCCCTTCCTCTCCGACACCTTCACACGTGCACTCAATCGCGCGGGATCGTGGTTTCATGCGGGAGAGAGCGTACGTGTAAAGGGCGCTATTAACTTAATCAAAGTAATTCTTCAAAAATCATTCTTTTCAATGCCGATAGAAAATTTTTTGTGTGCTGTCGAATAAATGTATGCTACTAAACTACAAGCCAGTTTAAGCAGTGTACCGCATAAGGTCCATACATATCGCACCCCGGCAAGAAAAGTGACACAACTCAAAAATGCAGCATTTGAGAAAAATCTATTTCAAGAATACTATACAGCTTGAACTAGCATTACAATAAAACTGATACAAATTGCGAGATAGAGATGTGTCGCTTTTCGTGCACGATGGGTCACTTCGTACATATTTTTCAATGACATAACCTCAAAATTTCCATTTTTTGACTTGTCACTTTTCTTGCCGGGGTGCGATATGTTTTGAATTTTTTTTTTTTGTGTGTGGCATATTCGGATTTCCTTATAATTTACAGTGATGTATATTAGATATAACAAAATAGATCCTTGCCCCGAGCAATTTGAAGACGATATAAATTGTCAAATTTCAAATTTTTAAGAAAAAAACCCAATTTTTCCCACATACTGCTCACCAAGCTTTTATGTGCGTCCCAAAATATTCACACTCATTATCAGGCAGGTGCCTTTGGAAACAAAACCGTACAAGAATGTGCCACCCGCTGCTCCCATTGTTCGCATCACCGTATCTTTGTGAATTATTCTATTTCAAAATGAAAAGTACGAAGAACGCATATAGTAATCGGCTTACTGACGCTTACTTGATGACGTACTGGGAGTAGTATGTAGCAAGTATAAACCTGATTAGTCTAAAGTTTGTCTCAACGTAAAAAATCACACTAATTTTTAAATAAAATCTTGAATACATTTAGGTTTTCAGTTTTATTTTTTACATTATTATAGTATGAGATATATTGTACTATGTTGCAGCTCGCGTAACGTAGAAAACATATCCATGCCCGAGAGAAAAAAAGGTTGAGTACGACTGATTTAAATTATTAAGCCTTGTTCACATTAGCGCCCTTTACACGTACGTTCTTTCCCGCGTGAAACCACAATCTTGCGCGATTGAGTGCGCGTGTGAAGGTGTCGGAGAGGAAGGGACATCTGCTTTGGAGCGAACTGCAAGTTTTCCCGCTCGCAATCCCGTACGCTCCAAGCACTCGCGAAAGAGCATACGTGTAAAGGGCGCTATTGCTTCTGGAGCGAAGCGTGGGGTCAGCGCTACCCTCATTGAAATTTTTTTTAACCTATCTCAGACCTTAAACGTTTCGTGGTTAATCGTTTGGAGGTCTGTGATTGGTTTAAAAAATTTCGATGCGGGTAACGCAGTCGCCACGCTGTGCTCCGGAAGAATGTGAATAACACTGCTGGCCATTAAAATTGCAACAACATGAAGAAGGAATGATACAAACATCAAACTCGCATGGAAGGACGGAGATGCTGGGATATGCAAATGATAAGCATTTAAGCGCAATCGAACGATGCAGGAGGGAGAAACGGCATCTCAAACTCTTCGGAAATCGCATTTGAATGTTGGTTGTTTGTGAGAATATCGTGTTATGCATCGTATAAGGAAAAACGGCTACCAGCACGTGTCGGAATTCGATAGCGGTAGGATCGAGGCCTATCGAGAGTGCTGTTTATCGTTCTGCAATATTGCTACTCGCATTGGTCGGAATCGAACGACTGTCATGCGAATATGGAATCGATGGGTTCAGGAGGGTCATACTGAACGTCATGCAAGATCTCAATGGCCATCCGCCACTAACGCCCGAGAGGACAGCCACGTTGTCAGGTCGGCCTTGCAAGATCGCACAGTCACATCACGGACCTTGAGTCAGGAAATGGACTTATTTGCAGTACGATGACGTCTGGGGCAGCACGGACTGTCTGTACGGCGACCATTATTGCGGCATCCCTTGACACTGACGCATAGAGACACGCGGTGACAGTGGTGCGTCCAGCGACTGAACTAGATACAGGAGTGGCACCACGTCGTCTTTTCAGACGAGTCCCGGTTTTGCGTGCAGCATCATGATGGACGTACCCGTGTCTGGAGGCACCGAGGAGGAACGCACCGGGCTGCTTGCAATCGATATCGTCATACGGGCTCTGCACCTGGTGTGATGGTATTGGGTATACGACACGAACCCTTTTTGTTCGCGTCGTCGGTAATCTGAACATCCAGCGTTACATTTCTCAGATCTTAGGGGCCGGTGGCTGTGTCCTATCTTCGAGTCCTCGGAAACATTATCTTTCAACGAGATAACGAAAGTCCGCATGTTGTCCGTCGTGTCCTGACTTACCTCTACACAGAGGGTGTTCGACTGTTGTCCTGTCCAGCACGTTCTCCAGATCCCTCACCCGTTGAAAACATCTGGTCATGGGTTGCTGAGAGTCTGGGCCGCCACCGCTCTCCAGCCACTACGATTGATGAAGTGGGCATAGACTGTAAGCAGCATGGAATGACTTGCCCGTATCTGTCATCCAAGCCCAGTTCGACTCTATGCTTAATCTGGGATAGAGCCGTTTTAGCTGCGAGAGGCGGCACCTGTGTGTGCTAATTTCGAACCCTGTATACCTATTTCTCTCTCTCTCTCTCTCTCTCTCTCTCTCTCTATATATATATATATATATATATATATATATATATATATATATATATATATATATACTAGCTGAGTGACTACCCGATGTGTTGCTTCTTCGATTTAAAATTAAATGGTTTTATTTCTTAAAGATTAAAAACTTTTTAATCTCTTTTAATAATATATTAAAATTTTTCAAAAACGAAACAATTATTTAAAATTTTCTTTTTCAAATTCCGGTTTTTTGGCTTTTGAAATAATTCTTTCAAATTTTGCTTTTTAAGCAAAAAAGAAATTCATTCAATTAGAAAAGATTCTAAAGGTTTTAACTTCTCATTTCCTAAAACTAAAATTATTTCTGGTACTTTAAAATTATTTCTGGATTTAATTATTAAATGACTCGTTCTCAACTAATAATTTTTTCCTTTTGGCAACATGGCCGAATGTAAATATTAAATCGCGTGGGGAAAAAGTGCTTAAAAAATAGACAGACAGTTCTGATGAATTCAAAATTGGTAGCGGAAGAATCCTCATGAATTGCTCATGAATTAGAAACAAATTTAACGAACTTGCTGGAATTATTAGTGAGTAAAATAATAAGTCGAAAAATTACGAACTCGGCATTCAGTTACATTAAGATACTATGGCGATCAACGCGGGAAATTTCAAAAGTGAGTTTTGCAAGTACGCTTTTTTAGAATGAAAAATTTTTTTTATTAAATGTATTTGGTATATTTTGGAAGATGAACATCTAGCAAATGTCGATAAATCGTTAAATTGACATTAATAGGTGGAGAACACCTAAATATTTGTCCATCAAAATTGTCGATTTCGTGAAATTCGGAAAACTGCTGTGGGGAAAAAGCTTCGTTTGCAATGCAAAACATTTTTAACTTTATAAAAATGTGTATATCCGTAAAAATGAAGAGTTGTAGAACTCATGGAAATAAAAAATTTGTCGATTGGAGGACGGAAAAGTTGAATTTTGCATGCATGAAAATAGTGGAAATTTGCGAAACGGAAAGGAGCTGGCCCACCCGGAATGTCATCTGTTTCTGCTGTCCGCGTCTTTTGAGTTCGGCGGTTTTAATTTATTAATTTAAAAAGTTTTAAAGTTTTGAAAGTTGAGGATAGCATCAGTGTATGCGTCTCGTCCGTCCGCGTATATCGGTACCAGTCGCGATATCCTGCTATGCTCGGTTCGAGAGATTAGCCCGTCCCCTTGTCTGCTCACTAACAAACATACATTTGTTTACCTTCAGCTGTTAATAGTAAGACTAGCTGAGTGGCAACCCGATGTGTTGCTTTTTCGATTTAAAATGATATAGTTTCATTTATTAAAGATTAAAATCCGTTTAATCACTTTTAAAAATATATTAGAATTTTTAAAAAACGAAATAATAATGTAAAATTCTCTTTCTCAAATTTCGGTTTTTGGCTTTCAAAATAATTCTTCTTTTTAAATTTCCGTTTTCAAATTTAGCTTTTTAGACAAAAAATAAATTCATTCAATTAGAAAAAACTCTCGAGGTTTTAATTTCTCATCTCCTAAAACTAAAATTATTTCTGGTACTTTACAATTATTTCTGGATTTCAATTATTAAATGACTCGTTCTCAACTAATAATTTTTCCTTTTGGCAACTGAGCAGAATTTCTTTTGAAGAATAGAGTTCCTGGGTCTATTGACTTTAACTCCTGTCGCAAGATGCTTATTATCAATGTATATGTGCTCAATAGAAAAAAAATAATTAATTGAAATTAAGTTTAAAGTTACCAGTTACATTAATATAAAAATTAAGTTTAAAACCTTCAAAAAGTAGAAGGGTAAGATAAATTTAAAAATTAGAAATATATTAAGATTAAATAAATTAAGATTAAAATGAAAACTTGACAATTCTATGTATTAATAAATACTTTTTTAAAATTTTGTTGATGAATTATCCCATCAACTTGAAAGAAAATGAAGTCAATTGGAAGTTAACTTGCATTTAACTTTTCGTTCCCGTTCCGGTCGATAGATGGCTGCACCAGTTTACAAAACAAAATTAACTGAAAATTAATTTAATTCTGCTTAAAGATGGCTAAAAGTATTTAAAAATGCATTGCCATCGTGTTCTGAGCTATTCTAAAAGTTTCAAATGTCTAGCTAGTCGGGAAATTAGTTAAAAATCGATTGCAAGATTTGTAAGGGACAAACACACAAACAAACACGAAAGGAAGTTAATAAAAACATGGTAAAAAAAGGCCCTGTGCAGGGTCAAACAATTCGTAATGAGATTATAGCAGAGTTCCGCGGGGGAAAACAAAAAATATTAAGACAGGGAAATTTGGAAGATGCGACAGTTCCTGGGACTGAACCCACAACGTACGGTTTACCAGGTCAGCGCGATGGCACTGCGCCACGGCAGCACACAAGCAAGTGAGCAAGATGGGAGGTGTGTCGCGGTAAGGCCGAATGTAAATATTAAATCTCATGGGTAGAAAAAGTGCTTAAAAAATATACAGTTCTGACGAATTAAAAATTGATAGTGGAAGAATCCTCATCAGTTGCTCATTAATTAGAAACAAATTTCACGAACTTGCTGGAATTATTAGTGAGGAAAATAAGTCGAAAAATTACGAACTCGGCATTCAGTTACATTAAGATACTATGGCGCTTTATTAGAATTAAAATATTTTTTTTATTAAATGTATTTGGTATGTTTTGGAAGCTGAACATCTAGCAAATGCCGATAAATCGTAAAATTGACATTAATAGGTGCAGAAAACCGAAATATTTGTCCATCAAAATTGTCGATTTCGTGAAATTCGGAAAACTGCTTTCGGGAAAAAGCTTCGTTTACAATGAAAAACATTTTTAACTGTATAAAAATGTGTATATCCTTAAAGATGAAGAGTTGTAAAACACATGGAAATAAAAAATTTGTTGATTGGAGGAAGGAAAAGTTGAATTTTGCATGCATGAAAATAGTGGAAATTTGCGAAACGGAAAGGAGCTGGCCCACCCAGAATGTCAGCTGTTTCTGCTCTCCGCTTCTTTTGAGTTCGGTGGTTTTAATTTATTAATTCAAAAAGTTTAAAGTTTTGAAAGTTGAGGATAGCATCAATGCACGCGTCTCGTCCGTCCGCGTATATCGGTACCAGTCGCGATATCCTGCTATTCTCGGTTTGCGAGATTAGCCCGTCCCCGTGTCTGCTCACTAACTAACTAACATTTGTTTACCTTCAGCTGTTAATAGTAAGATACACATATACACACACATACATACATACATACACACTGCCCTCCAAAAGTTAAGGTACATCATGTTTTTATGTCTAATTTTAAAATGAATGAACAGAGAAATAAATTTTTACGAAATGTGCAATAAACAGTTCTTTATTAAATGTGATAAAGAAATTTAGACAATTTACATAATTTACATGAGTTACAGCAAAAAAAGCACTCTTGGCAGAAAACTCCATTATTGGAGAAAACAGTACATCACAGTT
This sequence comes from Dolomedes plantarius, assembly GCA_907164885.2. Taxonomy (NCBI): domain Eukaryota; kingdom Metazoa; phylum Arthropoda; class Arachnida; order Araneae; family Dolomedidae; genus Dolomedes; species Dolomedes plantarius. The sequence goes on along the minus strand of OU015495.1, from coordinate 157,993,205 downwards.
TTATGTGGGAAAATATCATGGAAACATAAAAAATGATTTCTAATGAGGAATATGTGCCACAATTGGGAAGGCTTCTTCGCACCGTAGTAGCGGATATTCTTGTCCCTGAAGCGATAAAATTATCTGAAACAACCTGATGCACAGTAATGCTTCTCCTTCGGGCTGAAAGAGCTAGAAAGCCGTCTCCCGCAGGTGTTGTAACTCGTGGTCGACCTGGAGCATGTCTTCTAGACATAGCATCTTCTAATGTAAACTGATTCCACAGTCGTTGGACCTCACTTCGAGACACATTGAGATGTCTAGCAGCATCAGCTTGTGACAATCCCATTTCCATCCATCCGACTCCCCGCCACCTGAATGAATCGGGTAAATGACTTCTCCGAGACATTGGTAGACTCTCCTGGGTACTGTCAACGAAATAGCCTACAAAAATTGTAAATAAACAATCATGCACAATACTTACACACAAAGTTAGGAAAGCTTCATTTTTCCACATTTTCTCTTTCTCTTATATAAGTGACAATTCTTTCAAATGAAAGTGGAAACCAAGGTTTTTTGGCATAAGTTTTCTTGAAGTTCCATACTATCATTCATTTACACTATGAATTTTATTGTTACTACCTTTATTTTAATAGTGCGTTTCGAAAAACTTATTGTACCTTAACTTTTGGGGGGCAGTGTATGTGTATATATATATATATATATATATATATATAGAGAGAGAGAGAGTGTGTGTCTAATGTGCAAGCACTTTATCCTGAAACATTCGCCTTTTGTTTTTCACCACGATTTACTGGCTACTTTATTATGGGAGCGCCATATTCGAGATTTGAACTCGTATTCACTGCGTGTCAGCTCAGAACGCTAACCACTACACAATGTGGGTGGCATTGTTTTGAATATTTAATTTTATTATTGGTTTTTCATATTGATTGCTAAGTTCCTCAGGTTAAAACAAAAAAGATACCTGTGTTGGCCACATTTTTAAAATGGCTGTATTAATTCTTTTCAAAAGCTTTTTTATTCTGTTGATGAGGTAGAGAGGGAACATGTTGAAACATGAAAGTTAAGTATCGAAGTTAAAATGATATGTTCAAAACATAAAAGTTTTTGTAAAGTAATTTTGAAGCTCTCCTCCCATTTAGGAAGAGTACTAAGCTCACCGATAGCCCAAGCAGTGGCGCACCCGGGGGGGGGGGAAGAGCCCCTGCCCCCCTCCAAAGAAATAGAAATTGCATTATGAATATTGATTTTGCATTATAAATATTTTTATCTGTATCTCGCCCCCCCCCCCCCATGCATTATAAATATTTTATCCGCTCATCTCGCCCCCCCCCATGCATTATAAATATTTTATCCGTTCATCTCGGCCCCCTCCAAGAAAAAATCCTGCGTGCGCCACTGAACCCAAGTATCTAGGTTAAGGGTATGAGTGATATAAAGTGAGTAGGCTGGGTAATTCAACTATTATTTTAGAGATCATGCAAAATACCTTGTTTATTTATTTATTTTTTTAAGGCGTTACGAAATTCTGCTTTTATAACAGTTAGTTTGGATCTTGCTTATCATGCAAAATGTCTCTGAATTAATTTTTTATATATTTTTTAAATGGTGCTACGTAATTCTACTTTTTAACAGTTTTGATCTTGCCTACTCTTTCAATGTCTGTAATACTTGCTAGATGTATTGAATGGGATGAGTTTTTGATAATCGTGGTTCGGATTACATGTAGATAAGATCTCCCACGGTTTGATCGTAAGTCTCCAGGAGATAAACTGGGGGCACGCGTGCTAAGAGATAATTTCCCATCGTAGAGTGTTCTTTTTTCTTTTTAATCAGCAGCCTTTCTTGCTTTTATTTACAAACTGCTGAAAGTATTGAGAATGGTTATTTTTAATGCTTTTCCTACATTCCCGCGTTTATTCACTCTGGAACAAGTTATCCAGTTTTCTGTTTCCAAGTTATACAGAGTGGTGCGAGCATATTGTTTTTATGTAAAACCCGGAAAGAAAAAATATCGAAGGGATTTATTGACTTCGGTAGGAGCGGAGAGTGGGGCTACTGGCAACGCACCGCCACTCACAAAACTTTGATTAGTGCCATGCGCGCGAAATGCTCCCAATTTTACAACTTAGTTGCTATTATTTCGACTGCCAGCAGACTAGGTGGTCTGTTTGCGTTATCTTGACAAGGAGCCAACTAACTGTCTGGATGAGGTCTTGTTCCACTCTTTTAATAGTATTTATTGCAAATAAAGGTTTCATTTTACGAATAAGGAATGGGGGTGGGGGTGGTAAACAGTACTGAAAAGCCTTTCTCCGAGGAAAAAAAAAAAAAAAAATAGTTGCTGAGTAATTCAAGGTTGAGGTTAGTTCGGGTTCGGTTTTCAAGGTCCGAACCCGAGTGATTCAGAGTCCGAGTGAGTTCGTCCGCACCCGGCCCAAAGCTCAGTCTTTGCAGCTTACGTATTTAAATAGCAAAAGGTCTTAAGTTATGAGAAAATACCTTAAATAGTTACCAGGTTTTTACACACCTGCTAATTTGTTCATATTTTAAGTCTTCTATTATTCGAGCTGCCGTGTTAGGTGCGCCTGACTCCGCTAGACTGAAATCTATTCTAAAATATAGAGATCAAACCGTCGTCGCTACAAAATCGCGAAATGCTTCTGTTTGTTGTGTTATGTCAAGCGAACTGATCACCTGTTCTGTTTTCAACTAACCAAAACAAGTGACAGTACCATCGCTTTGGAAAGGTTTATGCTTAATATGAGCATAAACCTTTGTATACATGCCTACATACATATAATCTTAATATCATGTTATTTAAAACATTTTTAACAGCCGTATAATATTTGTTGAATCAGTTTTTTTTAATTACGATATACACAGAAGGTCGTTCGCACTTTATTGAAACGATTTTGTAATTTCTTTTTGTCGTTTGCATTTTGAGATAAAAATTTGGCAACTTCGGAATAATAGTCTGCTACTGTTTTGTTTTGATTGGAATGTAAAATAAAAGATTTATTTTGAAAATGGTTCCTAAAATTGATAGCTGCCTCGAAAGTTACGTAACTGCGCTTTCCGATGAGAAATATTTGTATTGTAGCGTACTGGAAATAGGGTCTTATTTTTTTCCCGAGACCCCACAACTGCTGAAACACAGCTGCGTGTTTTTCAAAGAATGTGTTGTTCGGTTCCACCACTTCGGAACACGTGGGGGGATTAAAAGCCGTTTCCCTTACAGACGCGGCCACTAAAGCTGTCATCTTGGACGTTCTGCAATGTAATAAAGTTCGGCATCTAGAAGAGCTGTCAGCCGATAATCTGCCGCCCTCCACCCCTTCTAAAAATCCAGACATTGAAGAGAGACGCTGTATAAAATCCGAACGGGATAGACGTGTTTTGCTAGGCTCCTGTTTGTTGGGCCGAGAATGGGCCCTGGAGCGTGTATTTGTGAATCTGCACGTAAATGAAGTGATTACATCGGAAGTGTTTAATGTTTAATTCTTTTGTTAATAAATTGTTAAGTTTTGTTTTAAAAATTTGGCCTGCGTTTGTTAATTAGAACTGTCTTTTTTTGTATGGATCAATAGTAGTGAAAATTCTTAAAAATGCCTCAGAGAGTTAACAGCCTTATAGTGACGCCACAGTATCAACAAATTATAAAGCGGTGTAAAAATCGCGATTATGGCATTTCAAAATAAAGGTATTTATAGTATATTAAATTTGAAAGGGGGGGAAGTCTAACAAAGTAAAAATGAAAATAAGACCGTGAAACCTCATCCTAAGACTGTTCGAACGCAGCTAAATATCAAGAAAGTGAAGTCTCTGATCCTAAAAGAAAATCCGCCGACTCGCAGATCCATTGCATCTAAACTAGGAATGTCGTCTGGTACTGTAAAGTAAAATCATTCATAAAGATTCGAAGTTAAAAAATCTGTTTAAACCTAAGTTCATCTGCTTTTGCCAAAGCATGTATTGCTGAAAGAAAAACAAATTGTAGAGAATTACATGAAAAACATCTAGTTGCTGAATAATGGAAATTTGTGGTAATACTCGATGAGGCATGGGTGTATTTAAGTAACTGTAATAAAAAAGATCAATTTTCTATTGCTCAAGTGATGGGAATGACCGTACGAAATGGTTTTGTCAGTGTACAGAAAAGTTCCCAAAAGGATTCATGATAGTTGCAGGATTTTGTTACAACGGCAAATTAAAAATAAAAAAAGTCCCAAGTAAAGCCAAAAGTAATTATCTCTTCTATCAACAGAATATTTTAGAACCAATTTTTGAAGAAGAAATTCTAACCTTACATGGATAAAGGACATTGGTTAAGTTGAGCTTAATATGGACAAAGCCTCTAGTCACATGTCTAAATCAACTGCCGCTTATTTTGCAAAGAATCAGATACAGGAATAAAGTGTATCTCATTTAATGAAATACCTATAAAATCCCCTGACGCTTCTCCAATGGACTTCTGCGATTTCGGTTTTTTAATACGAGCCTTGGGATAACGGCATGTAAGAACACTGAACGGACTTTGGAGAACGGTTCAAGAGGAATGGGGTAAAATTGACATGAAAGTACTAAGATAAAGGTTTACTTTCATGGTAAATTCGAGCTAGAGCTATTGTCAAGAACCATGGCTATCAGATAGAAGCAAACCGCCGCAAAAATACGGCATTTATACATAAAACTTAACTATCAAAATCGTTTCTATAAAGTGTGAACGACCTTCTGTTTTGGCAAAATAAGCAAATTTATTACATAATTTATTATATATGATTGTTCCGTGCTTCGCCTCAAAATAATCTGCTGCGATTAGTTAGATGTATGAGCATCTTAATTTCCCCCTTCCCCCCGACAATACGGAATACCAATGTTACTAGTTGCTGAAAATTATTCCTGTAAAACTGAGTAATTTAAACAAAAATTTCTAGTGAAAGATCTTTTGACTGCACTATGAAATAACATGGGATTTTTTTTTTCTGACAGTTTGCTTTTTTGATTTAGGTAGCAAATTTTGAAATAAAATAATTTATGATCATTTATTTGAAATTCTTCTTTTTCTTTGTCTGTCTCCTCATCATCATTATGAAAACGGAATTTTCCCTTCTTAATTACTGTACTAAAGAAGGTGAGGATTATTTCTATAGTTGTTGGAACGTGTTGGTAAATAAGTTCAATTTAGCATCTGACAATCAGATTCATAATGTAGAGGTCAGGTAATCGTAATATCTCTAAAGTCAAATTTCGATTAGATCTATAACAGTGGAAAATGTTTTACTTCTCTCTTGCTTGGATAGGTTACGTTTCGAGGTTTCGAAATATTTTTTATTTTTAAATCTTAAACTAATATTTTTTTTTTTGAGTCCCTAATGTCTCCTGAATTCCGTTTACCGTGTAGAGTAGAGTAGCGCCAGAGCGAGAGAGAGCTTGTTATTTTCATTATTACAGCAATGGCATTATCAGCGAATTTTGAATTGGTTCATTTACTCACTTCGGGACGCGCGTGTGTAATGTTATTGAACCAGGTTTTTGTCATTTTTAACGTCAGAATCCTTTTCTCTTTTCAAGTATTAATAAGTGCTTAAACGTTACTGATGCGAACCACTTGGATGGTGTATGATTATTCAAATACCACATCGTGCTCCTGTAACCGAACTTCCCCCCGCCCCTTTCCATAATGAGAGCTTTCAGTTAGTTAAACGTGGCCTGTCAATGAGCCGTCAAATCTGAGTTATAAATACAATGAGGTCCTTGCTTTTCTTAGAATTCTGTCGTCTCAAATCCGTACTCCTCCCCGGTGACCATAGCTTTGTAAGAGGTGGATATTATTAACCCTATTTCGTAGAAGTAATTTTTTTTTCTTTTTATGTATCGTCTGTGCGGCGTCTTCTTTTGCGTAATCAGTTAATGGTATTCCTCTCTATGATGAGGTTTAATATGCAATTCGTGTATCTTTCCTTTCTCGCTTTTATTTATTTATTTATTTTCTGGGCTTTTAGTGCTTAAATATTCCTGTGAAGCTGAGGGGGGGGGGAACTCTCACCGTTTTTAAAATTTAAGTAATTAATTTTTTTTAATTTAAAAGTAAACTCTCTAATATTAGCCCATTCTATTGTGATATTTTCTTCGCGGACAGCCACGTTTGAACTGGGTAATGCTCCCATTGATCGAGTAAATGTGATTAACTAGTGGTTGGCGCAACATGATAGTATGGAATCATATGCCGTGGCCTTCCATAACTTTTAAGTCCCATTGCATTCCATTAATTATTTTAAACCATTTTAGAGTATAATCCAGTATTAGTTTCTGTTAGGTAAAACATTTGTTGATATCAACATTTTCTATTCAACGACAGCGTTATTTTATTGGATTATTCCTTTTTTCATTCATTCCTAGTCATTAGATCTTGAATAATAATAGAGAAAAATTTTGGTTTTGAAAAACTGAAGAAGAAAATACAGTTAGCTCTCTGTTTAACAACGCTCTACTTGACGATCCCTATTTAAAGACGATATTTCCCAGTCCCAGCCCCTCCGACGTTATGGGAAATGTCATATTTTCACAAATTCTGTTTAAGGGCGATCTCTACTTAAGGACGATTTTTCACGGTCCCTTGAAAGTCGTTAAACAGAGAGCCAACTGTAATAATGGTCCTTGTCGTTTAGAATAGGTTAAGTTTTATGCGTATAATATGAAGTCATGAAAACGGAGCCAGGTTGAGCCTAGTAAGAGCAAGGGAAGAAAAAGTTTACACTTAAAAACGAACGTTTGACAAATGAATCATAGAAACAGTGCTGGTATACTAGAATAATTTAAGGAAAATACGTTAGTTTCCCCTTGTAAAAATTGCACGATTCTTTAATACGCAAATAAATAGCTGTATTCTGATAGTTATACATTTTTTCAGGGATTTCCAATAGCCGCGCCAGTTACGTCAAAACGTATTGTTCGTTCGAAGCTGCGTCAAGCCTGTCGTTCCTCAATATTGCGCCACAGCTGCGCCTATTTGGCTAATCTTTATCAGCTAGTTAATCAGTCATGCACGGAGTGCGCCAATAACTGAATCTATAACAGGCCACGCAGCGACTCCATCCCTTAAGAGGAATCCAATAGGAAAACGAGAATAACCTTTGATATCAGGATTAGTTACCAATTCTATCTGAGCAAACATAATGTTGCGCAAGAATTTGTGAGAGATCTAACAAATTTCCATAGACATTTGACCATGGTTTCAAATCCCTATTCTGCATAATCTCCCTGAGTCTGGCCCTGTGTTAGCTTCTTCCGGAAGCGATCATGGGGTTTCTTTACAAACATAAGTTACCTCTATTTGCTGCTGGACAACAGTTATAGGGTACGAATTACATAAACTACATCGCCTGACTTATTGGCTTGTTTAATTAGAATGATTGTCAGAACGATAGTCATATATCTATTTTGCCTTCCATATCTGTTACTGTAAGCTGTTGCATAGTTTTCAGTAGAAATAGATATGTAATAAATTGCTTCAATGTACAGAAACCAGTTTCCAGTGATGCCATGATCATGACACTTATTTTTGGAAAATAAATATCACTTGTTGAATTTTGGCATCCAAAATTTTATCAGTAGATTTTTTTTCCCCTTTTTAATGTAGTACACCGATGTGCTTAGGATATTCTAAAACTTTTTGTAGATCAAATACTAACTGCTTGGAATCCGTCTCTGTGCTGAGTTACTGGCCATTATCATAATTGTAGTGCCAACGTTTCTAAGGAAGTATACTTTTTCAGCCAAAACTCCAACTTCCCTTTCATAGTAAGCATTATCATCAATGTCATAAGAGTCACTGTAAATCGTTTTAAAATTTCTCATCTAATCACCCGTGGAACACAGTTGAGTCGTACCGATTAAATTGAAGTCCGTGTGGGAATATCTATATAATGCCTGTGCACTCTGCTGGTCGTTTTTTAAAACTGAGAGCTGCAATTTCACACACACGAAGTAAAACATAAATAATTAAATAAATAATAATAATAAAAAAAAGTGCCACTATTGAAGAAACGCCTTGATGTTGTGGAACACTTATATATGTATGTCCAGAAACTGATCAAGACCTTGGTCAGTTAGCTCCTTCTCGATAAAAAGAACCGCAGCACCTCGTTCAAGTCTCTTCCCATTAATTACCGAGTGAAACCGGAATGTCCAATTGGCAGAACAAGAAAAATGCTCAACGTTTCGTCTCCAGATTGAGGAGAGAGTATGCGGAGCTGGCACCATTATGTAAATTTTTATGGTTCCCACCGGGTCGTTAACGATTGCGGAGAAGAGGGTAATCAGTGTTTAAATATAATCTCGACACCCGAAGGTGAACAACTCTGGATTTACACATCTTTAGTTCATTCTCACCAATACAGTTTCTTTTACATTTTGGTTTAAAACATTATTGGATGAAAGTTGAATCACTCCCCGAATGTAAAGTGTCGCGCTGAACTTATTGGCTTACAGCGTTGTGGAATTGTTAATTTTTATACACCAATTTACTTTAGATAACGAAAAAATTATGAACATACCCTTACACTCGTTTTAGCGTATGTTCTACAACCGTTGACGAAAAATGTAGTCTTTATGCAGTGCTTATGAAATATTTTTGTTGATCTCTGTGACTTCCTATGCGAATCTCTAAAGGAATGCTGGGATTTTATACGATGTAAATACTTAAACCTTAGTGTTGTACGATTGCAACCAACATTACTGAGAGTATTAGGTTAAAATCTTTACAAGCTGGGGAAATAAAGTGTTAAGTGTTCTATTTCTTGGTTGGTAATTCGATAAAAGAACGAATAAAAAGTTTAGTTTCAGTGGTTACACTTGTATTTTCCAGTGTATTGATGTATTTCCATTTTACTGTAACTGAATCATTCTTGCTTAAATCTGTACACACTCTCAGTAGCATAAAATCCAATTTTCATGTTACTTTCGCGGTGTTTCGTTGTATAGAAACATTCGACTGTAATCACATTTGTTTAGAGATATTTCCTTTGCATCCAACATTAACAGTAAGATTTTTAGGAACCAAATGAATGCTTTGTCACCACAACATCACGGTTAACACACTTCTTTCAAATGATATCTTGTTTTGTGAAAGTATAAGTTTAGGAAAAATTAAAAGATTCAGTCTGAGGAACCTATTATCTTAAAGCGCGTTAATAAGGGTATTTCATTTATTTCAGAGGAAAGGCACAAACAATAACCTCCAGTTAATCAGCTCGTTAAAGCTGGAAGGAAAAATATTACAATTATTTTTCTAAAATTTTAGCTTTTCTAACTTCTAATGTGCTTATCGGAATGCAGTCTTAATACGTTGGATTATGGAGAGAAATAAATAAATAATTTTTTTTAAACCTCGCGAGAAACATGTTATATAGTTGATAATTTTAATTATTTCAGTACCTTTTAAATAAGTTTTGTATTGAATCTTTAGTAGTATTGGATGTAGTGTCATAATAAATTATCTTCAATGAATCATTTGCTACCACAATCCAGGTATCGGAAGTTTTTAAGTCATCTTTGAAATTTCTTTGTTTCTCGCCAAATAATGGATCAGTAAGCTAGGGAAAATTCTAAAAGTTCCTGCGAGCGTTTAATGTGGTAAAATCGTTTCGTCCTGGATCGTCTGTAAAAGTAAAAATTGAAATAAAAAATGCACTGAACTCAGATTTTAGTACCCTTAATTGATTGGGCTGTTGTTTGTTTTAGAAGGACGTTGTCTCCGTCTTCGGGTTAATGAGGGATCTGTTGGTTTGAGTGGGTGTATTGCTTAACTTGCCGGAAACACCTAATCTTTAACCCAGATAGTGCCTAGGGGGAAATCCGCATTGTTGTGCGTGAACTAATAACAATTTGTAATTCCACACCAAGAACTAGGAAACTGATCTTGATGAACAAAAGAAGTACAGTTATGGAATTATTATAGCTCGGTTTTCTACCTCAGTAACCTTTTTATAATCATTTGTTGACGTGTATTATTAAAATTATCGCTGATTTATCTTTGCGCTGCGATTTTGAAGGTAGCTCTTTTCTTTTGTTTACAAAATGACATAAGAAAATTTTTGCGTAGTTGTTCTTAGAACATCATACCGCGATTTGATCTCGGCCGCTGTTAAGGGACAAAATTTGTTACTCTTTCACAGTAGAATATGAGAAAGGGAAATCCACACCTGTTTTGAAAACCGAATAACTAGCAGAAGGAATTTCTCTCCTGTTTTAAAAACCGAATAACTAGCAGTATGTAACAAAACTAAATAGATAGTAGGATGGTAATAGGTTAATAGTATGTAAAATCAAGGTTATACTTCCTAAAGTTTGAAACCTATTAAAAGTTACGAACTTAAATTTTGAAACTTATTAGTGGTGTAATTTACAAATTCAGGTCGTAATCACTTTGTTCAGCAGTATCGAAAAATTGTAATATTACAACATGAACTTAATTTTTTTTTAATTCTAAAGTTTGCAATACATATTTTAAGTTTTTCTCTGCAGCAGAAACGTAATTATTTGGTACTATTGTGACATCATAAGGCTTGAGTTTAGAAGTTTTTCCCATTTAGTTGCAGATCATGCCAGTTACCGTTTACTGGGTAGTATTTGGCGGTGTTCTCGTGTTCGTGCTGTGTACAGGATATAAGAATGTATGTGGCGTACAGTACTTTAGATTAAATACTTATAATATGATATCGTAACTTGTAGTCATAAGAACCGTACAAACTGTAATATCGTTGCATGAAATCTGTTATATATTATCTATTATATATCTAATATTCCATCTGAAACGTTGTCGTTGTGTGAATATATATATATATATATATATATATATATATATATATATATATATATATATATATATATATATATATATATATAAAATTAATGAAATTGAATGGATTTTTATTAATATCACGTCAATAAAACTTTTATGAAAAAAAAAGCTTAAAGCTTTTTTTTTTTTTGGGGGGGGGGAGGTTTTTTCTTACTTATTTATTTATTTTTTTATTTATTTTTTTTTTTTTTTTTTTTTTTTTTACAACTCTCTCAAGCTGTTGCTTTTTTTTTTCTTTTTAAATTTCGTAAGTTATCCTCGGTTCGTAGGCGCGGCTCCGATATGCGGTTCCTTAAAGGCACCGACTCGTCCATTAACGATCGCTCTGAACAAACATTACAAGCCATTTAAAACTTGGTTTTTCTTAGGATTGGGTGGATCATGGTGTTCTGAACTCTGCGGACCGATCCTTGACAGTTGGGCCGAACCGGGCTGTGCTCTGGCGCCAACGTGCTGTTTCAAAGGAATAGGAAAACAAAACAATTGCTGATTAAAATGGTGCTAATTTCTCGTAAGGTCGTGACAAACTTCAACTTCTAGGAAAATTATCTCTAAATTGTTGGTGGGAAGTCGAGTTTGAAATTCCATTCCTTTGTCGTTTTATATAAACGGGAAAATTATTTAGATCCATGTTACTAATGTAGAGAAGTCAAAAGATCTTAATTTTACTCGGATTTATTTTATCGATAGGCTTGACCTTTTCCTGTATCTTTACCCGTATAACTATGGTCAGAGTTCTGCCGTAATTTATTCTAAATAAAGCCTTATGTTCTGGTCTTCGGAGCCATTGTCTGGTGAATTCGAACCCCAAGGAAGGAACATGATTTGTGTTGCCTTTCGGAATGCTTTAACCTGTAGTTCCCGGTCAGTTTAGTCAACACCGACTCAAACACAGTCGTTTGAGTCGGTGTTGGTTTAGTCCACGTGTTGCAAAATATGAACTTTACGCTCAAAACCAACCTAAACCACCCCTTGTAGTGATGCTGGCTTGCATTCTGTGGCAGCGTGATCTGAGAATCAAGTGTTATCTTGTAGCTCAGGGGTGTCAAACTTGCGGCCCACAACGAACATTTTTGCGGCCCGGCCAATGTATTGGAATATATATAATATCCCTCCAATATATTGGAGAAGAGATGTCAAGTGTCAGGACGTAAACATTAAATTTTCCTGTTCTTTTATATATGTTTATTATAATGTATTATTTAAAATACACCTATGTTTCTATTAATATTGATTTTTTTGCGGCCCACCTATAGTTAAACCTTGTTTATTTGGCCCAAGTTAGCCTTTGAGTTTGACACCCCTGTATGTAGCTGATTTTAAAAAACGTTTTTGCGAAGTTGAGCTAATCTGTTTAACTTGCTTTGGAGTGTCAGGCAATGGTTTAACAAGTCCTACAGTTTTTTCCAACCCTAAGGTCATAAGTGGTCTGGAAAGTGTAGAAATAGTTCGAAGATGGTCCAGGGAGCCGTGTGAACTGGCTCTTAGTTGTCTCAATAGCACAGCAGATCGATGGATCATAACAATCTCATCCATGTATCGTCGACCTGTCGCATTATTATTTAGCGATACGCGGTGGTATCGAGATAATGATATTTAGAAGTACGAGCATCTTAGCCTTGCATTAAATTATTCAACGTTTAAATGAAAAATTTGACGTGTGTACTATATTATAGATTTCTGTGGATGTGTACTTAGTGTATATATATATATATATATATATATATATATATATATATATATATATATATATATATATATATATATATATATATATATATAAAATCAAAATAACAAAGAGATAGGGACTATTTATGGCAAAATATTTGATCTTACAGTTTAATATCTGAGACTTTTTATTTCTTCACTTATGCCTCATCAACATTCAGCCCAAATGACAGATTGGTGGCTTTCTTCTATTTACGATCATTTGACTTAAAATTGGCGTTTGGTTTTGTGTAATTTTACTGTGGTCTGACAGCTGTGGCGATTCGCGACGTAATAGAAACGTCTGTTGTTTCCCATCTCTTCCGCTTTCTCTTTGAAAGTTAAGTGAAAAATTCACTACTTTGACTATGATTTTACAAGTTGTTGATTCCCTAAAGTGTTGGTAAAATTTATCATGTTACTGATAGACTAGCTTTAATGTAGGGGGAATTCGTTATGTCATTACATTAGAATTTTTCTGTTTCTGGTTTTGAAATATTTTACTTGTGTTTTTGTTGGGACTGATGCCCCTTGACCGACAGTATATTGTCAGTTCAAGTCCATAACGGCTATTGGGCGAAGTGGTGTGACTGCGGTTTTTAATAGCACTACAAGGGTCGGAGTCCGACTTGGCTAAAGGAACGGTCCCATAATTTTGAACCGAGTCAAGTGATGAGACCGGAACACTTGACCCCGCACCTCGAGAGGTAAATTTGATAACTTGGAGGACATTGCAGCCACGACAGATTTTTCATGCACCAGCCGCCACTAGTGTACACGACGGTGGATTTTGTCAGCGACCGGCACCGAACCAGAGACGTTCAGATCACTGGCTCGCTGCTTTTGCCAACCGGGCCACCGCGCCCTCAAATTTTGCTTGTTTTAGCACCTAATCTCAAGAACATCGGAGTATTTTTGAGACATTTGGTAAATCTGTAGGGTTTTTCTTTTCCATCCCCGTTATTCCAGAACAGCCAATTTTAACACGTGCTTGTTTGACCTTCTGAGCCAAAGGCTCTTAACAATGACAAATCTGTGTTTCTGCTAGCCTATTACTTCGGTAATCAATGTTGGACAGCTTTAATCGCCTTAAGACAAACGCGTTACATAAAGTTGGTTCGTAAGATTTCAGCTCTGACAAGTGTCCTTCGTCTTGGGCCGAATAGAAACATCAATTATCTGTTTTACAATTGATCGGTGGCCAAGGTGTGGCCATTTCCTGAAAGAAGACTGTTTTCTATTTCGCCGGCAACACATAAACAGCCTAACAAACCCGATTTATAATAGGCCAAGGCCTATTCACTGAGTAATCCAATAAGTCGTTGACGTTTATGACATCATTGGACGTAAACCTTTCAGCAAATTATTCTAATTCTTCTTTGGTGTCAGACGTTTTAAACCTTTGGAAACCAATTTGATTTGAAGAAATTCTCCACAGGAATCTATTTTAAATTCGCTAAGTATTGTTTCAAATCGCTTGACGAGTTAGATTCGTCATTCTGCACTTTATCGCAGAAAAATGTATGACGAATCGGACTTGTGATGTGTACGCATGGAGTTATTAATTTTCAGTATATTTTGTAAAAGATTTTTGCTTAATTGCAAGTATCTTAATGGAATGGGAAACATTAAATTGTAAATATCCATATCTTGAAGTTCTTAGATATGTTCATGCAATCCCATTTAGTTGAAGCTCTTGTTATCTTAAGTGGATTTTCCGAAGCTAAAGAGCTGCAAAGTTAAGAATTACTTTTGAAAATCCCAGAACGTTTATAGGTCATTTATATTATTTATCATATTTCTTAACTGTTGTGTTTATGTGACCTTTCTTTTGAAATGTACATTTTTCTCTCGCCTTTTCTGTGATTCAGTCAGATTGCATGGTTAACACAAATACCTTCACTATAATATTATATTTATTCTATACTATCTCTTTAAAGAAAAGAAAAGAAAAATTGTCAGCCTCCCAAAAGTAAACATTATCCGTCTTTAATGTCCTTTACTGTGTGAGAAAATACATTAACTCTTTTCAGTATGAAACGTTACAGATAGGAATTAAATTATTATAACTCTCTTTTGAAAAACGCAGTATTTAGAAATTCTTTAGTCTTGGTCACATTGCGTCCGACAGCGTCAGCGTTACCCGCGTCGAAAGATTTGTTTTTAACCAATCTCAGACCTTAACAGTTTCGGGGCTAATCGTTTGGAGGTCTGTGACTGGAGGTTAAAACTATTTCGATGGGGTTAACGCTGATGCTAATGGACACAATGTGAACAAGGCCTTTGAGTTGCAGTTTTGAATATTATGCTATATTTAGGGATACGTAATTTTCGTATTTACGAAATAGATGCAAATGAATGCGAAATTGGCCGATATGAGCGAATAAATGCGAAAATTATTTCTCTACTGCTAATCGGCGAAAACTCGGTGATAAACGGCTTTTTAAGCGAAATTAGGTAATAATAGTAATAATTTATTAACATAATTGCTTATCTAAAATTCCTTATTTTTTATGCGAAATTTACGTACCCCTAGCTATATTACACACACGCAACAGTATATCAATGCGACTCATGTTCCACGTTCATGTAATAACAACAACAACAACAAAAACAAAAAAAAAAAAAAACTGGAAAATTTAATTTTTTTTTAAGTATGGAAATCCACTCTTCACTGAAGCTTGCCACATCACGTAGATATCCAAGAGAGTTGGGAGTTCTTGTTATCCGAAATTGTATAATAAAGAACATAATTATTCTATTACTCTTTAAAGGCACATTCTCCCCTTGTCTTAACCTTCCAGCGTTGTCAAATGCGTACATTTTCAAACAATTCTGTAAAGCGGAAAAGCTAAAAATTTCTTAATGAAAGTAGTCTGCCTTGCTGTAACTAGGTATTGACCTGAGATATGGAGTGCAACGAGCAAGCCCATGTATGACCCAGAAGAAAGAGAGAGACGTACCTGGAGCCTGGAAAACAAAAGCCACCGCTGCAACGATTTCTGCAGTAAATCATCCTCCTTGCAACAAGATGACCGCATTCCTCTATTTCCTGCCTGCTTAAAAATTCTCAATGACAAGTCATTACGTATCGCTCTGTGTTGCTTCCGTCGTCTTTCTTTCTTTTTTCCTCCTTTTCTTTTCTCTCTTTCTCTTGATACGTGCTATCTTTTCGGTTAACTCGTTCATGAACAAGACGTCGCCGCTTCTCATAGGAATATCTCCACAAGTTGTGTTTTAGAACTTTTGCAAATGCTATGTCTAATCGTAACAGTGACGTCTCTCTCTTAATTTCCAGATTAAATTATTATTGACTAAGTTCTGTGCAGGTAATTTCTGCAATGCATGTATTTCAACGCGTTTCTGAGACACTTAGATGATTGACTATGCAGCTCAGTTTTATTACTCCAAAACAATTCTTTTGATATGAGGCACTAAAATCATATCTAAGATAAAATATATATTCTCGAGTACAGTATTATTAAATAATAATATTAGCCTATTTTTTAAGCTAAATATGTGCATATGCGCGCATGTTTATGAAGGGAGCCTAGTGCTTCGTTCTACTAGCACCTCCTTTAAGACCTAGAAGAAAAATAATAAAAAAATTTTCTGTGTTGCCCATGACCTAAGCCTCGTAAAAATTATAATTCTTGCCCATCTCGATTCATGCAGGACTGAGGTTCTAAAATGAAATTGTATTATTTCTTAGCGTTATTTATTCAGTGTTCTACTTTTTATCTTAATACATCTGTTGATTCAGATAGCAGAGTTTCGAAAGAGAGCGGCAATTACCAGGTAGATGAAAACTTTGATTAAAGGATGGTGACTGACGGGCATTTCAAATGTTTTAAATTATGATTATTTTAAGTCTCAAAAAATGAAAAATTTTTTCTTTAAAAAAAAATTCAGGTAGTCTTTTCTAACGAAATTACCGCGGGTTATTAACGTAGGATTACTTATCGTTGCTTACCTCTTTTGTATGCATATAAGTATGTATGTGTTATGTATATATGTATCTATATATATGTACGTATGTATATATCTACATATATGTATGTCAAAATTTTGACGCATTTTGGTACTTTTCTGTTTAACTGTTTACTGCTTGTCCAAGCGATACAGACTGGGTTTGGCGCGCTGCCAAATTTATAACTCGCGAGGTACGCACGGGAGGTTTTAGCGTTTGAAATTTTGCTTTCCGGAGGACCGTTATGGAGGAACGTAATCCTACGTTAAAAAATATTATGACCAGCAAAATGCTAAAGCTACCAAGCGTGCAGCATATGTGCTTTGTGTATACAGTTGTGATTGGTCAAGTTGATCGAATCCTAGTGGTAGTTCTTCAAAAGTTCGTTTCTGATTAGCTGCTTTGGCGGTTGAGTGGTTAAGCTTACCATAAGCAGTGAGTTTAGCTGCTTGGACCTGGTCTCTTTCAAAAACTGGTGGATTTTCAGTACAGTTCGTTGCATTTCATGCAAATAGAACTCTTCTTTCCAAATATTAGAAACTAATTGTTTAACAGATTGTTTTCAGGTTGCCCGTGATCGAAATCATTAGAAAATAAAATCAAATGTTGCCATATCGCCGTCAAATTAGTTTGAATACGTGGATTCGCATTACCATATGTTGTAATTGGAAACATGTTCACCGCAGTCAATTCTTGGGAAGCCCTTTGCATTGTTTTATTCAGATCCCCTGTGACCGTTTAATTAGGTTACTTCTCTCTCTTTGCTACTATGTTGTAAACCAGAAATTTTACCTTGTTAATCAGCACGTTCTTCATTCATAACATTTATGCAAAAGCAAATAAAACTACAAAATTTTATATCTTGTTCATATACCCACCCAGTTTAAAAGCATCAACCTTCAAATAAACCCAACTCAGTTGTTCCTAAAATGTGTCACGTAGTGTAGCTCCATCTTTAAAAAAGAATAGTGGAATTTAAATATGATGTTTCCAGGGAGGAAAAGTAATAATTTTAAATAACGCAGCGAACTTTTAAACAAAAGAATATACGATGAATTTCATAATATAATTTTAAAAAAACGAATGAACGTCAACTTTCCTTTAAAAATGCTTCGGGCGAAATTTAACTAAGCGAAAACGTAAACGATTAAAAGATTAAGCGAAAAAGAGAGTCGCCAAACCAGCAAGGGGTGCGCAAAACCCCAGAAAAAAGAGTGAAAATGCAAATAAACAAACCAACAAAACGAATCAATGTTTCGGTGGCTTTTTCTTTCTTTTGACATACCAGTTTGCCTTGCAAGGGAGGCCGCATTTGCATCTGTTCACTTGGGAAAATATGCTCGGGTTGTATCTCTCCTGCATTTTGGTATTTCTTTCTATTGGGGTCTGGGTGTCTTCTTTCTCTAGAAATTAGGGCACGGAAGGGTTTAAAGTACGCAAAGGCCTTCCATATCGCATTTTTTTCTTTCTTTTTTCTTAGGAACATGCATTTAATAGCCTACCTGGGGAATTTCTCAAGCCCTTTCTGAGAGTGGGTACAGGAAGTGCTGTGTTTTGCAGGGATTTCCCCCCTTCTTCATTTGCGACTATACAACATTAGTGCTCTAGTTCCACTTCCCACCAGCTTACAAAGCGGAGTATTTGACCTGGTATTCCAAGACGTTTCCGAGATTTTTTTTCTACCATTGATCACTGTCCCCCTTTCAAATTTTATAGAATTTCTTATTTTTTTTATTATTTCTCCCCCCCCCCCTTACGTAAGGTAGGTTTGTTACTAAATTCCACGTGCTCTAAAACAAGTTGCGTTTAAAATTCCAATTGAGTAATGATGATGTGAATTAATTGTAGGGTATTTTTGCTCAGTCTCTTGCAGAGAATCTTTTACATTGAAACTGTTTAGTATTTTTTCGTACTTACCCTACTTCTTTATTAATTCGCAGCGAAGCAGCAACCTTTCTTTTTCATTTAATTATTGTTTTAACGAATCTATTCTCCTGTCTGTTGATCATTACAATAATAGGTAAATATATATATATATACTGTCACCACCTCGCATAGAAATTACTCCTCTGAAAGAAAAGCTTTCTTATAAGAAACATATCCTAGAGAAGCAGAACAGTATCTCCAGTCATTAAAGCTATTATCTTTGTAGTTAATTTTCAGTTTTCTAAATTCCCATCTTTTGCTTATTTCAAATACTTATGGATTTTCTCTGTGCACAAATTGTTTAATAACAGTTATTTCATCAAAGAAGCTATTCTTTGTGTATAAAGAATGATAAAACAAAAACTGTATATGGTCAAAATATTGAACTTTTTCGAAACTGTGTGTTAGTTGGTATAATCTGTAAAAACTAAAGCGTTTAATCTAAAAAATCTCTTTGTTACTTAAAAAAATTCACAAATATGTCATGAAATTATTTCACTCGCAGTGACTATCTCCTTTAAAATTTCTAAGATAGTGATGATTTTAATCATGTTTTTCTTTGCATATTATATCGATGTTACTACTCTTTTTTTTTAACCTGAAATATATTCTAAGTATTATTTGTTATTGTTACTCTTCGTTTAGTTTTTAATTGTACTAATCAGACAATAAAACGGCGTGTTGCAATTATCTTATTGTAAATAACTATGTTGAAAGTTTAATGAAAGAAAATGGAATTTGTAAGATATTGTATTTATATTGCAAGAAAAATGTCATATTTTACGACAGACCGTAAACGTACCTACTTTCTTTTATTATCTAGTAGGTTTTATCATTTTGTATTTATAATTCTTCGTATTAATTTAGTTTCTGAATTGAATCCACAGTTCGAAGTCGTTCTTATGAGTTATAATTTAGTGACATGAAGTGTTTCACTAAAGTGATTAGTCATTTTTTAGAAATGGTGTGGAAAATATAAATACATTAAACTGTTATGATAAGAGGTGTTTTTCTTTGAATTATGATTTTACACAGTCCTTTTTTAATGCAGTTTTTTTTTTTCAGCAGAAAGTTTTGAGATTTTTTAATTTTTTCTGGAGAAAGGCTGAAATGTCTCGCTATTTTGAGACTACATATAGATCAATCTGCAATACATAGTATTGCGTTTGGACTACTATGATATGGTTCCGAAAACCATAGAAAGCACTTTAAAAATTAGGTTTTATTTAGAAGTTTATTGCCATCCTTCAAATCTCTAAAATAACATTCATTACGTTTACCTGCAAAATTATTTGAAATTCTACTTGGACAAGGTGCAAAAGCCCACAACTTGGAATGTGGCAGCCTGGCTGCTGTATAATTTCCCCGAAGTAACGGAAATATCCACCATTCTCCCAGATTTAAATCCATAGGACATATTTGATAAGAATTGTAATCTGAAATTTGATAACAAACTATTTTTTTTAACGCGGAATTGAAGTTGGTAATTCAAGGTGGATGGAACAAAATCGATCCAGTCATAACAAATAAAAATTTTAAAAAATAAACAAACAAGCAAAAACCCAGTTAAATCGATCCAAAGCGACTGTCATGTTCGAGAAGCAGTTGGTAATCCAATCGTCTTTATACAAGTTTTAAGGAAAGAGTTTTTTTATTCCTATTTCATCGACCAGTTTGGGTCGCATCACTTTTGTTAGTATTCTCTTATGGGTATTATTACAATTATATTCATAGTATAACTGTTTTATTGTATTCATTATTTTTATGAACTGCACGTTTGAATTATGTGCCGAAGGAAATGTGGAATTGAAAAATTTAAAAAAATTCTGCGCTTGTGATAATAATTTAATTTGAAATGTCTCCATGAAAAGATTAACCGTGGTGTCATTTTTACGTGGTACTTCATTTCCTTGACATATTTGTCCCGAATTGACTGGTTGTAAAACCATATGCTCTAGAAAAAATTGTTATACGCCTTAAGTCTAATCAAAGTTATTCAACAATATTTTTAATAATGTTTTATTCTTTTTACTTCTTTTTTAAACCTCTGCAGTGCAAAGGCCATGCAATTGCCTCTAGTAAGTGGCATGACATTTACATACTTTTGTAAAAGTATATACGAGTATTATGATAAAAATTAAATGGAAAACTTTCGTGATAATTTAACATTGTGTGCCGTCGTAATAAAAAAAACATTTTTTTTTTTTGCGTGACTATTCGTGAATATCAGTCGAATTTCATAACGAGATGTTTATTGGATTACGTAAGTTGATCAAAATCCAGTTTAAATGCAGTGGCTGCCGTTTATTACGAGGCGCATCATATCTTATTCGAATCTCACTATTTTAGAACTTCGACCTTGCGTAACTTAATATTTCCTGGTTTTTGAAGCGAGCGAGTATTCAAGTTGTTTCACTTCGCAATATTTGTTGCTGTTCCGCAAGGACACTTTGTTTTGTGACTTATCAGTTAATGCATGGTGGTTACGGGATTGTTATCAGTTTAGTGCTTTGATGTTAAAGTCAATATAATGAATGTGAATTGTAAGAAGATGTAAGTGTAACTTTTATAGTTACAATAGTGAAACTGGCAGTTAGTTGTTTTGACACGATCTTTCTTATCGATGAATTCAGTTTAAATCCGCCTTTGAGTGCTAATGTAGTTTTTTTATTATACGCAATGCTTTTCTTTTTGATCTAACGCCTCCTTTTTTTGGGGTGTGAAAGGAAAAGAGATTGTCAGAGAAGTGCACATTGAAAATGCATTTTTTCCCCTCTATTAATCGTCGTATCCGTCGGTAATGGAGCGAATTGCTCATTTAAATCCCTTAGTTTTGAAAAGTTAGATATTCATACTGTAATTTTGTGGAATAGTTATTTCAGTTATTATTCCATAATATTGTGTGATTGTACTTATGGATATCCTATTCGAATCCTTATTTCATGAAGTAGAATGTAGAATACAGAATTATCAGGATTACTGTTTGAAGTTGTTATACATTTAATTGGTGTATGTATTCATCTGTCTTATATTTGTTAAAGTAGTTTTAGGCAAGAGTAAGTAATTATTTTACAGTTAAAAGTTTTAAGCACAAGATAAATATATACCTATGGTCTAAGTTGCTATTTTGGGGGAAATGTGTCTTTTCAAATAAACTGAATCGCTTTCATTTTATTTCTTCTCTCTTAGTAGAATTTGCAACACCAGTCTTTCTGATAATTCCTTCCCTTAGTTTGCCGGTCTAATTAGCCCTTGTGTAGCAACAAATGACCGTAGTGCTCTAAACCAAACCCTTAATTTGCGCTCTAGGCATGGTTGTTTGTAGCCGTTTTAAATTAATTAGCTTTCAACTATAATCCCAGTCACTTAATTCACGTGCATAATTAACAGTTGCAAAAGACGACCGCAGCGTTCCAAGCCAACCAACCTACGAAACCCTTTATTAGTTCTTTTCATTTCAGGAACTATAGGGAATTCTAAATCAGATATAAGATTCCAAAAATGAGATATAAGTTTGAACATGTTTCATTACTTTTTAAAAGTTCTGATTGTAAAACATTTTTTTAAACCCGGTGGGACGTTTTCCCAACCAAAAATGCTCTCTGAAAACAGTTTTCTGCGCACTGGTTTCTAACGCAAATGGCATTCATTGTACTGTCACATGACCGTTTTCGGTTTGTACCTGACGTGCCCTACCCGCATGCAGCCCTTGACAGCTAGTAATGCGGCCCTACAAGATCCCAAACTTTATAAGATCTATCTTCCCGGAGGAAAATAATCCCTTGATTTACAATTACGCCGTATTCATGTCATCGCAGTTTTGCTCTACGTACATTTGCTAACAACTGTTTTCAAAGACGAAGCATACGAATAATAAAATTAAATGAAACTTTCTGATGAGCATCTCTAAACTCACTAAGAATTGCAACGAATTTCTTTGTACCAGACATTGAGGCATTAGTTCCACGAAAAAAAAGTAACACAAAAATCACTAATTTTATATATACGTTGCCTTCTTTTTTAATATCAAAATTAAAGAAAATTTTGTTATTTATAAAAATTAAGAATGCAGAAGGTCGTTATATGTATATACAGTCGTTCTGTGTTTATATACAGAAGGTCGTTCGCACTTTATGGAAATGATTTTGATAGTTAAGTTTTATGTATAAATACCGTATTTTTGCGGCCATTTGCTTCTATCTGATAGCCATGGTTCTTGACAATAGCTCTAGCTCGAATTTACCATGAAAGTAAACCTTTTTCTTAGTACTTCCATGTCAATTTTTCCCCATTCCTCTTGAACCGTTCTCCAAAGTCCGTTCAGTGTTCTTAGATGCCGTTTTCCTAAGGCTCGTTTTAATAAACCGAAAGCGCAAAAGTCCACTGGAGAAGCGTCAGAGGATTTTACAGGTATTTCATTAAATGGGATACACTTTATTCCTGTTTCTGATTCTTTGCTAAATAAGCGGCAGTTGATTTAGACATGTGACTAGAGGCTTTGTCCATATTAAGCTCAACTTTACCAATGTCCTTTATCCATATAAGGCTGAAATTTCTTCTTCATAAGTTGGTTCTAAAATATTCTGCTGATAGTAGAGGGAATTCATTTTGGCTTTACTTGAGACTTTTTTGATTTTTAATTTGCTGCTGTAACAAAATCCTTCAACTATCATGAAACCCTTTGGGAACTTCTCTGTACACTGACGAAGCCATTTCGTACGGTTATTCCCGTCAGTTGAGCTGTAGAAATTGATCTTTTTTTATTACAGTCACTTAAATACACACATGCCTCATCGAGTGTTACTACTAATTTCCATTTTTTTAGCAACTAGGTGTTTTTCATATAATTTTCTGGAATTTGTTTTTCTTTCAGCAATATTCTTTGGCAAAAGCAGATGAACTTTAGGATTAAACATCTTTTTTAACTTCAAATCTTTATGAATGATTTTACTCACAGTGTCAGAAGACATTTCTAGTTTAGATGCAATGGATCTTTGAGTCGGCGGATTTTCTTTTAGGATCAGAGACTTCACTTTCTTGATATTTTGCAGTCGAACAGTCTTAGGATGATGTTTCCCGGTCATGTTTTCATTTTTACTTTTAGTTAGACTTCTTTTTCCTTTCAAATTTAATATATTATAAATACCTTTATTTGAAATGCCATATCCGCGATTTTTACACCGCTTTATAATTTGTTGATACGAATATTTCTCCTCGGAAAGCGCAGTTTCGTAACCTTCGAGCCATCTATCAATTTTAGGAGCCATTTTCATAATAAATCTTTTATTTTACATTCCAATCAAAACAAAACAGTAGCAGACGACTATTCTGAATTTGCCAAATTTGTATCTCAAAATGCAAACGCCAAAAATAAATTGCAAAATCGTTTCCATAAAGTGCGAACGACCTTCTGTATTATATATTTTATATGCGGCCTAAGACAATTTCACTTCTTTCATTGCGGCCCAGGCATGACAGAATGTTGGACACCCATGGTTTATACAATTGTGGTAACGTATGAAAGACCCGAAATTTTCGAGAGAGGACTTAGTCGCTCGGCCCGCTCACTTCCCTGATTACTGCCCACACATCGATTGATAACTATTTTAATGATGAGTAATATTGCTATCACATGTCCCCATACTGATGATCACTTTTAGTTAAAGTCATATATTTTGTTGACAATCATAAAACAAAACACAGGAAAAAATAATCAGAACTCTGCCTGAGGCTTTAATTATCTAGGACAGCCATACTCAACCTTTTTTTTTTTCTCTCGGGCCATATGTATATATTTTCTACATTACGCGGGCTGCAACATAGTACACTATAGCTAATAATTTTTTTCTCCAATGTGGCAGACGGTTTCTTGGACAATATCCGTACCGCCATAGATAGCTAATAATATAATAATGTTAAAAATGTAACTCAAAACCTAATTGTATTCACACGTTTATTTAAAAATGAGTGTGATTTTTGTTGTTGTTTGTTTGTTTCACACAAACATTTGACTATTTTAGACAAATCAGGTTTATACTTGCTACATGCTACTCTCAAAACATCATCAAAGGGAGAATCAGTGAGCCGATTTCTATATACGTTCTTCGCATATTTCATTTTGGAATTGGATGATTCACAAAGATACTTTGATGCAAAGAGCAGCAAGTGGCACATTTTTGTACAGTTTTGTATTTTTCAGGCACTAATTGCCAAAATTATGTTGACAAAAACACCTGCCAGATAACGAGTATGAGTGTTTTGGGCCGCACATAAAATCTTGGCGGACCGCATGTAGCCCGCGTGCCGCAGTTTTGAGTATCCGTGATGTAATGATTTCTTGGTTACTGGCTGTCTCAACGCATTAGTCAATGACAACAGCTGTGTTGCTTATATTCCATCTGCATTTAAAGCTCTCGTATATTTTTCATAATTCGTATTTTTTAAACCTTAATTTTCTTTTTTATCTTTTCTATTTTTTATTCTTATTCCGCCGATTTCTACTCTTAAGAAATGAAATGAATATAAAATGCACTTTGAGAAAAGTCTGAATGCCTAGAAGGCTGTTCTCTAGGAAGGTGGAACTCCGAAAGAGTTTTTTCGTGTCAGTTGACCTCTTTCCATTTGAGTCGGGATTTTCAAGCTACTAGGGTGTTTTGTGGGTTAGTTCGTTTGACTTTATAATTTATTTCATTGCTGAATGTGACGGAATCGTAATTTATGTTTCCTTTAAGCATTTAGTAACCGCAGGTATAGAAATGTGGGCAGTTTTATTGCGGTTTTTTTAAGTCAGCTTACGTTACATTTTTTCACTTCCTGCAAACATATTTTGAGAATTGCGTTTATTTCCTTAATTAACTCTCTCATTTTTTGTAGAATTTCAATTTGTTTGAAATGTTTCAATTTCTTTCTCAGTTTGCTTTCACCGTTTGTAAAAACTAAAAGATTTGGAGGATTTCATGCTTGTCACAAGATTAATATCTAATTCTCTTTCGCCCCCAAATCATATCCGGTCAACCATCACCTCGTGGTATCGGATACTAAATATTCTAACGATGACGAACTAAACTTAACTTCCCACCAACTATATTGCGTCGAATTTTGAAAGAAGTAGTAGCAATAAGGACATATGATACCACATGATCATAATACCTATGATATCACATAATCAAGTCTCGATAGTTTGAAAATATATGTCTGATCCATCAAGAATGCAATAAATTTGTTTGAGGTTATATATAGTGCTCTGTGTTTCATGCATTATTCACCTTTAAGGATCTAGGAAACTATGATTCGAATGATATAAAGAAAGTATAGTTTTTGTGTGTGTGACTGGCGCCTGCTAGTCTAATATTTATTTTCTTATTTCTCACAGTTTAAACTGTACAATTAAAGTAATTTCATCTTGTTGTCTTTTTATTATGCGATGAGCATTCTGTTAAATGTCGTAATTTGAATTTAATTACGGATATATTTTAAAGAATTGACGAATATATTTTCTTTTCTTTACAGGTAACTCGCTCATTATGTTTCTTTTGGATTATGTGCCTTAGGTATGTTTTAAATGTTTCTGTTTTAATTTTTTTGCTTTGTTGTCACACTTACCTTGAAGAGTAATTGAAAAATATGATATGGGAATTTACAAGAGAGGCCACAGATGTTATCGTAAACTACTACTATAATAGTGTTGTTTGAGTCCTTTTTTCTTCTTCCTTTGTATGTGTGTTATGCAGTAATCCTGTTATCTAAGTTGTACATGATATTCCTCAAAACTCTTTTTTGCGCGTCAACAAGTATTGCCTTTAATTGAGCATATTTTCTATTAATCTACCCGATCCTTTGCAGTAGTTTTTATCTTATGAATTATGATAGTTACGAGTCTTTAGGTCTGTCAGTTCTGATTTCTGATCTTGTTATGTCTGGCTGTAAGTGCAGATGGCATGCCTTCAGTGCATGTGGACCTTTGAAATGCAATATTAATTTATCCAGTTAAAATAAAATTAGTTTAATGCAGGCAATATATAAGGGGAAGAGGGATTATTTTTCTGCAATGTACGATTTATTTTGTTGTTATGCTTCTTTTGTGCATTTGTATGGGGTTTAGAAACATATGTATCAATAACAATCTTCATCAGAAAGTTTCATTTCGAAAGTTAAGCGATTAGAATGATTAATTTTAGTACAATAATTACTGCAAGAAAAGTGGCTGTCTTTTTAAAATACATTTTTTAAACGAATACTTTGCTTAAAAATTAGAACACATTTTACGAAAAACAAAAACAAAAAGTTTACCTTAACCAGTCCTTTAAAGACCTATTTATATTTGCATCTGGAGCTTTTCGCTTGTCCTCGCGATTGTTGACATGGCCTGTGATTCGTTTGCCTTATCACGTGGTCAACTATTTGAGCTCTCTGACTGGTTAAAATTGTTAACGCTGACGCTATGTAACGCTGCAGATTCAGTGTGAACAGGCCGTAAGTTCCAAAGATTTCGGGAAATTAAAACTGCTTCGTGAAAAAGTTCGGTCGTGCGAATATCTCCGTAGCTTTATAATAATAATAATAATAAATTACATTTAAATAAAAACTTATCTTTAAATGCAAATATTTTTATTTAAAATTAGAAATTGTATTCCTCAAACGCTTTAAAATTACCATACAATATGTTCAAGTTATTACTAGATGCGAAATTGAGACAAATTTTCCTCAATTTTCCGCTCACGCGTGTACCTATTGAAATATAATGGATGCGGAGCTTATGCCATAAATTATTTCCTAATAATTATTTCTAATTGTTTATCTCATAACAGATAATTTTAATTTTTTAAAAGTATACCGCGGCAATCAATGTGAGTTTGATAAACGTATCACGAATTAAACGTATAGACTATACGTTAAAGTATTTGATATTTTTGTACTAAAATAATCCATTGCCTTCCTTTCTTTCTTCGTTTCGCGAAAACGGCCAAAATTTTTTGATGAATATCTCTTTAAAAGACGGTTATTACTTTAGATTTCAAAAAATTTTCCACGTGGTAAGTTCAAAATATATATACAGCCTTACACATTACTTACTACATTCCGCAACCTTACACCTTTTTTTTAAACTGATTCTTGTAGCACGCCCGTGGCTAATCTTTGCGGTTTTCTTCTCTTTTTTTCTCCATCCTGTTTATGACTAATCATTTTTGTTCTTTTTCCATGACTAATAATTTTCGTAACAATTTTAGCCTAATTTCAAACAAAATAGCCCCCCCCCCCTTTATCATTTAGAAAAAACCATTTCTTGATTTTTTAGTAAAACATTTCTTGACTTTTGCTTGTTTCTTTTTTTATATTAATGTCTTTATATAAATTTACCGGTAAACCATACCTTGTTTGAAAAGGTCAGTATAAAAATTATTCTAGTTTTTAAGCCTCCGATATCAGCAGGAATCTGTTGAGGCCTGTTCACATTGCATCCGAAGCGTTATGTTGATTTGACGTATCACGTAGCAAATTAATTGGTCACTGTGATTGGTTGAAATTTTAAATGCTGACGCTACGTAATGCTCCGGATTCAGTGTGAACAAGCCCTAAATCAATAATTTATTTGTACTGATACAGTTTTTTGCAGTTTGCTCCATTTTTGGCCCTTGGTATTTGTGGGAAACCATGTTAAGGTACAGAAATATTAAGTTTCAATGCATTAGTACCCGCCAATTATTTAGTTGATATCCTACTTGACATTTTTAGCATAGTATTGATCAGGATTGAAATGTTTTTAGCATCTGTTATCATATAAATAACATTTAATAGTTGTTTAAAATTCTTTGAATTATCTCTCTAGGCGAGATATTAAAGATATTGAATGTGGCGCGATATCAATTGTCTCGAAAGATTTTTAGCGAGATTCCCAAAACATTGATTTTCGGAACTTGTTTCATGAAATTAGTGTAGTCAAAAAATTATTGAACACTGAACCATCCTAATATTTTTTCTAATGAAAAAAAATTATAGATTAGTTTAATTTCCTTGTTTTGCTGATGTTTAAATGTTTGTACTCATTATATACAGTGCTGCTTCTCAAGCCGGCCATATTGTTCAGAACCGATTAAATACATTCCATAGAGCCAATGTTATGTTATTTTACCCCCCCCCCCCTTTTCCACGGCTACCCCGCCAAACTCGTTTCCCCCCCCTCTCTCTTTATATATATATATATATATATATATATATATATATATATATATATATATATATATATATATACATACATACATACATACATACATACGCACACACACACACAGTGAAACTTCTCTATGGCAGCCAGTAATGGTTCCGAGTGAAAAGTGCCGTTTTGAGGGGTGGCCTGCTAGAGAAGTTAGTTAGTTCTAAACGGGAATTCTCACATTGCTACTTTGATTCAGAACTGTAACTTATTTGCTTAATATTCATAGTAAGCATAGATGTTCTGTCTTCTGAATGCTGCTATGCTTATTTCGTAATGGTAACTGGCAACATTTTGCTTTAGTTATCACTGTTAGAGTTTTTGGTCGTATTATGCACAGTTTTCCATTTGTTTATATCCTCCTTGTCCTCTGTCGAAACAGATGTAATATTGCAATCTAGTAATAGTTGCTATTTCACGGACTCTTGTGCTGGCTACTGATGATGATATGTGAATTAATGAAACTTGGGTTTATTTCAAATACGTATTTAATCTATTCTTCTAGGTTTGACATCTTGTCATCCACTAACAGAAAATAGTTATTAGCTTACTTTTTTTCCTGTTTTGTTTCCATCTATTTAAAGTGCTTTCAGTGTGAGTGAGAGCAAAAAACTAGAACGAATTCACTTTTAATTCTCAGTTGGATTCTTGAAATCAACACTCGACACGACTTGAGATGTATTATCATAAACATTGATAATGCCAGCGCCGTTAATTCTTTTATTCAGTAAACAGAATAATATATACTAGCGTCCACAAAACGGGAGATGAGGGTTACAGAAGATACTGGGCCCAAGAGCTTTAGGGTTCCGGTAAGCTATTTAGTTTAATGTTTTTCCTTACGGAAACACATTAAACTAAATGCACACTTTTTACGGAAAAAAAAAAATTCAACATACGCCCAAGCATTTTTGTCTCGTTATCCTTGGTAAGCGTCAGTGTCCGTTCAGTAACTTTTGGTGTGTACGTCGGCCGGGTGGCGCAGTGGTTTGGCCTACTGGCATTTTCTGAGTGCCTTCACCGCCAAGTTGTGGGTTCGATTCCAGCTCTCGGACATGTAAATGTAAGTTTCAGAAATCATATATCAGTATAATACTCTTTTTAGAGGACTTTCAAAGGGTTATCTCGTCGTATTTGACCCGTATGTCACCGAGACGAGACTTGCTAGAGTATGCTTCGAAACTCACCTTTGGAACCTCATGAGAATCATTTCTAGGTTCAAGCAGCTGAACTCCCTACATTTTCAACTAGCATGTTTGGCAGAGTGTGCTGCACCACGTCAGAAGATAACCATTTCATGATAATGCATGTGAGAATAGCATTAAGTGCAGTCAGTCGCAGATTTCTCCCAACTTGCTTTTATGTCGCCGCGGGATTCATTAACGTGCTATGGGAGCGTGTCACATAATAGTACTATTTTAACCATCTGCCTGTAAAGCGTTTAATCACTGGAGGCGCTTCATCTTATACAATAGCAATAGGTGAAACCAATTTAATGAGTGTATTTTTATTTACTTCTTTATTTTACTTTAAATAAGATCTTTAACTGTCGCGCATCTCTTTCGGCAGAGCTCAGCGCCTCGGAAGACATGCAGTCTGGCGCGTCTGCAAAGAAGCTGGGAGAACAAAAAAAAAAAAAGAAAAATCTCAGACGAGAAACTTGCAAGTCAGTCCAACGACCTTCCGACTAGGAGCGAACGAGGAAAGATAAAGCTCGGGAAACACACAAAAAAGAAAATAAATGAAAATAAATAAGCAAGCAAGCTAAATAAAAACTTCAGGCTCGCACGCACGCACACGCCGACGGTTCTGAGTCGGCGATGCTTTTTCCACAACCAGTTTTCGGCCCTGGTCATCAAGGATTTACCTCCCTCCCCCTTTTTTGTAACAGATGAAAAATCAGTGTTCAAACGATAGGAGGTAAAAATTGGTCGCTTGAACGAAGAATGCCTACGTTTAATTAAATTCTATAGATTTGGAAAGCACGTCCAAAATTTGCAATTTTTAAATAATTTTTAAACTTAACAAAATAATGTTTGTGGATTTATTTATTTAATCAGAAAAAAACATTTTGGTGGACTTAAACCTAGAGTTTTTGGTATATAGTTCACGTAAAAGAAATTAACATACCCGAAACTTAGCGCTTGTTAAAAACACTTGTTCAATTTTTGTCAAATTCTTCTGTGTTTGAGAGACTGACCCTTGTCTCTTTAGCCCTTGTGTAGCGAAAGATGGAGCTAGCGCTTAAAAAACTAATCAGTCTGTACTTGAGAGATTTCAAGCACCCTTAAATTTAAGGAAGTTGAATTTCCCTATCACGTTGAGGGCGGAGAGGGGCGTGGGTTATCACATATATACACACGCACTCGCACTTCGAAAAATTCTGTGAAGCTTCTTGGTAACCAAAGTGTAGCATTGAAAGACATAATATTTCATAAGCCTGAAGAAATTATACTCTTCAAAAAAGGCGGAAAGCGTTCGACATAAGTCTTTTCAGTGATGAAAACTTTTTTTAAATGGACAAATAACTTTTTTGTGTTATGCTATTATTTGTCGTTGTCTCTACCATTTGCAGACTGGTAATTTTGTGTAGTGTTGGGTTCTTTTATTTCACTCACTTTTAAAAGTTTAATAAATTTCAAAGTGTAATAACATGAAGTAATAGTGGAAGATGTGAAAACTTCACCTTTATTTTATATATGGTGGCACTAGTTGTTAAGTGTAATCAAAGTGCAAGTGTGTTTGTATTTTCAGTCGTTGTTGGTTTGTTTTCTGTTGCTGTCTCTCCCCATATGCGTTTGTATATTCACACATAAAAAGTAAGAGGCCGAATAGCTAGGGCGCTGGCATTCGGTACCAGAATCTGGGTTCGAGTCCCACAGTTGACATGGATGTTTAAAGCCTTTCGGAATCGGCTAGCAGTAAGTCTCGGTCTAATTGGCCCTCGTGTATCAAAAGATGACCTTAGCGCTCTCAACCCACCACACAAAGAGTTAACAAAATCTTGCGTTTTAACTAAGAAAGTTAAATCTAAATGGCGGGATTTTTTTTAAATCTTGAAATTACAAAAAACGTCAGTTTTATAATGAGAAATCATACATCATTTTCCCTGGATGGAAAAAAAATTAAAAACAAAAATATCAGCTCTTGATAAATTACAATCTCTTCATGCAAACATCTGCATTCAGATGTGCGAACAGAAATAAAATATTTTTATTTTGTAGTTTCAGTGTAGTTCGAAAATTCTCCCATAGCATGAAATCGGATTTAAAGATCTGCGAGGCTATTGTCTGGGTGTTTTAAGGTGTAGATATTTTAAAGATTTGACTGAGTTGAATTGAAATCCATAGGCGTATATGAAGCTCACGTATTCCAATTCATACACCCCGTAAAATCTGTTCTTCTCTTGAAGATAAAATGTAACAATTATACTCGTATGTCAGTAAGTCGATGTGTAAGGACGAGATTTAAAAAATTTAAATATCACCCGTAAGTTACTCTGCTCATGTTTTTTTCCGGCTTACTTATTTGTGATTAACTAAAACGGATGAACTGTGATGAATTTAATCTTCTTATTTTCAGGCTATATTTATTCAGACCTGCCAACTTTCCGGATTTACCCCGGCAATGCCGGATTTTTAATCAATCTTCCAATTTTCCGGAATGGACACTATTATTACCGGATTTTTAGTTACATAACAAAAATGTCTACTCAGTTCAGGTCATCTATGTCAAGGGAAACCTTAGAAAATTTACTAATATGCAAAATGAACCCACAAGGACACTGTTATTAAGAACAATTTGACAATGAATTTTTTAAAAGAGCAAAATCAGCTACAGTAAATGCTACAAAGATTCCAAGATTTTCTGCAATTAATTAAAACAAACATTATAAAGAAATAGAAGTACTCAAACTATAGACTGCTGGGGTCCCTGCTAGTATATAAATATGATGTACATTAAAATGTAGGATTACAAATTTCAAATATATAACTTTTGTTTAATATTATAATTTCAAGATGTGCTGAACAGTAAGGAAATATTTTGAACTATATAATATTATTAAAGAGACCCTATAAACTATAAGTAAGTATATGTTATAATTCTTATGATTTTTTACTGTACTGTTTTGTGCTATATCGATTATTTTATGCACGGTAGAATATTGCAGGTTTTGCTCTTACTGAGGTTGGCAGGTCTGAATTAATATGTTTTTCTTGCGCTATAAATTGCCAAAATTATCGAAACACGCAAGTGGAACAATGAAATATGTAAAATAGTTTATAGAATCTTTTTTTAAAAATTACTTTTGATTGGAAGAGTGAAGCGTATGAGGCATTCTTACAAATACTACATGTTTTGAATGTTGCATTAATACGTTAACTTTAGCCAAGACAGTCTCAGAAGGATAAAATTGGAGATATTCATCTTGAAATAAAATTTGTGACCAAACTAATGATTTCCCCAATTTACTACTTTATTATATCCCATCTAATTTACCCGTTTCTGCTATGCATTGATAACAAACATGATTAGGAGAGATAAAGAGAGGGTATTTTATTTTTTTTTAAGAGTGTAACGACATGAATTTACCTTCTTGTAAAAATAGAATATTCTAAAATCAGATGAAAATATGTCGTGATATCTTGTAGAAGCCCCCAACCTGATTTTCGCTGCCAAATCTAGTCTACGTCTGGATGTGAGTAATACGCGAGTCAGAATGAGGCGTTTTGCACCTGCTGTATTCTTATTCAATTTTAAATGAAAGCTATTTGAGTGCTTGAAGTATTTAATTTTACCTTTCCTGTCTCTCTATAATCACCGATTAAATTTTAATCGAAGTGCAGGCGAATTTATATTGATACAGAGGCTGTTCGCACATTTTTTAGACGATTTTGGTAAGCGGTAATAAAAAATCGTTTGCTGCAAAAGAAATAATTGCAATTGTACTATGTTTTTAAAAGTCAAAATTATCGTCTGCGGCTTGAAAGTTTTGTTTTTATTCAAAATGGCGGTTTTAACAAAGCAGTGGTTCGAAGGCTACATTTATGCTCTTTCCGAAGAGAAATATGCATACTCCGTTATCCAAAAACGATGTGAGAGTCATGGTTTTGTAATATCTAAAGCGTCGATAGGTAATATCGTCAACAAGAAAGGAAAAAAAACGTCAAATTGGAGCCTCAAGTGGGACAAAAATTCCAAACAAGTATCCAAGGATAAAACGGACATCTTCGACTATTGCAAAGGTACGTTGTTTAACGTTAAAAGAAAATCCCCCTAGTCAAATGACAGTTGTAAAATCATTAAAATGCTCGGTGTCCACTGTAAACAAAATGATAAACGTTGATTTAAATCTTAAGAAAGCGAAAAAACGCAATGTGCATAGTCTTCTTCCAAATCATATCGCTGAACGCAGGACACGCTGCAGAATTCTATATGAGAAACACTTATCCAAAGAAAAATGGAAAACAATTGTCACAATAGATGAATCATGGGTGTATTTAAATGATTGCAACAAAAAAAGAGCCATTTATTATCATAAAAGGGGAGAAAATATTTAAGTACATGGTTCAAAGAATCGAAAGAAAGTTTTTTTAAGGGATTCATGATTGTTGCTGGTTTTTCTTATAATGGCAAGAGATGTCAAATAGAACATTTAAAACACAAGAATTTTATGTAATTTAGTTTTGTGAATACAATATACATCGTCTAAAAAATGTGTGAACAGCCTCTGTATATATATTTTTAAACGTCTTTTACAATGTTAATGTCAGTTCTACTTTATACTTTAAGTGTGTTCTTGCTAATCGTACGTTATACGTCAATACGTCATCTTTCCAGAACATGGTTTCTAAACCTGTGGTCCATGAACCCATTGGGGATCCGTGAATAAATTTCAAGGGATCCGCCGGCTTGGAAGAAAATTATAGCCCAGGAACTCGCTTATGCAGCAAAACTATCATTTCAATAATTTTTATTTGAAATTAAAATTAAAACATGCGTTATATTTGGAAATTAAAAAACAAAGTAGCAGCTTTTGATTTTGAATTCTATTAGATGTACAAATGTGCAGTAGTTATCCGGCGAAGTGTTTTGTAAAGCGCATCTGTGACAATTATTCCTCTACAGTTTTAGTGTTAACTTTTTCCGTAAGGAACTGAGTAGGTGATTGATAGGCGACATTTATCCGTTTATTACTTATACTGCAATTCTGTGTTCATGATTATCTGTTATAGGCGAGTCGATGACGTGTTTTGTAAAATTTTACAAAAGGGATTAATTTAAATTTTTATTATTCGCGTTTTGTGATTTTGATTTAAACATTTCAGCTAAGGTTATTTGATGGTTTTCGTAGTACCAATTAATGTTGAAATGTCGAAAAAATGGAAGTAAGAGGAATATTACTTATTTTATGGTTTCTGTGGTATGAATGAACGTGACGGGATAGAAAAACCGCTTTATTACATTTCCAAATGGGCCCAAGGTAGCCTAGTAGTAGCACGTTGGGCTTAGAACTGGGGGTGTTCGAATCCTGACAAACGCCATTCAGTACTTTCCTGTCTAGGCCGGTTATGGTTACGTTAAGTTCATAAACCGGAAAGTCCTTCTATGAGGTCAAAGACCGTGGGAAAAGGTACGATCCCCCAGATGTCGTCCCTGGGGCGGTAACTGGTCAAAATTGGGGTGGCACCAGGGGGTAGTGTTGGTTCACCTATACGGTGTCCCCTATTGAAAGCAACCAACAATTCTCGCGTATTTTAGGCAATTGTCTTCAATGACCAGCGCCCAATGGTGCACCCAAGGGGGGGAAGGGGCCCTGTCCCCCCAAAGAAATAGAAATTGCATTATGAATATTGATTTTGCATTATAAATATTTTTATCCGTTCATCTCGCCCCCCCCCCCCAAGAAAAATTCTGGGTGCCCCACTGCCAGCGCCCTGCACTGTGGCAAACAACACATTTCCAAACTTTTCGTTCGAAGCGATTCGTTATATATGAGTCATGGCTTTCCCCTATTATCAAAGGGGGTCCTCGAGACTATAAAGGTGAAGAACCAATGTTCTAGAACAAGATAGCAATTGTCATAAGTAGCTTAGTTTACAGCACCATCTCTGAACGCACGGAACAATTGGCATTTCGTAACTAAGTAGGCATGTGTATGAAAATTCCGTGTCAAAGAAATGTTGGAAGGAAAGTTATGTGTTATATACTGTCTCTTTCTGTCGTCATGAAAAATGATATCAGTCTGAACTGTAATTTGAGGAACTGAAGCTAAGCGATGCTAGTTTAAACCAAACAATGCCAAATGAAGACGTGGATGCTTCATTTTGTTTTAACCTGAAAAAGAAACTTACTGGCATTTTTATCGTATTGTTCATTCAAAGTCATTTATGATTTCTGAGCACTTGACGTTCACTTAGAAAGTGGTTCCTAACCAGTGGTCGAGAGAACCCAAGAAGTAGTCCGCGAGGTCAGGAGGGATTTAAAAAAAAAAAAAAAAGTTTCATCGTTTCAAAATGACCGCGAATTTAAGCAATTTTTTAAATCCGAGAGCAAATAAATTTTTTGTTCAAACTTATTCCTGAATTTTTTTCCGGTGTGAGTACGAAAAAATCCTTGTTTTGCTTTAAAAAATTTATTATATTTTCTGTGACGCGGACTCACAGCGTCACAGCAATTCTACACCAAGTACTGTGATGTAATGTGAGCTGAAAAATCTCGTTAATTTTTAAGTTTCCCTAGGCTTTTCTGTTTGCTATTAAGTTTTCATTTACGCTAAATTTATTATTGTTATTAAGTTTATAACTTTTTTATTCAAGTCGTTTATCAGAAATAGCTTATTTATTCAGAAAATAAAACCCATTTTTTGCTTCTAAAAGGATTGGTTGGAAGATGGCTGCAAGATTTTTTTTTTTTTAAACACAAGTGTTCCCTGATTAACAAAAGGTTAGGAAGCACTGACTTAGAATCATGTTTGCTCATCACCCCAAGCCGTTGTTTGTTTCCGCTCCCAACCAACTATACTAAAACATGGTTTTCAATGACTTTCATGAGAACAGAATTCTTGAAATACTGTCTATTTTCAGGGCTGCTTGACAGAGAAATAGGTTTGCTTATGAATACACGTGTACATTGCATAATCATAATACACCAATTTATTTTTAGCACGTTACTTTACAACCGCTTAAATATTAAATGTAGGGAACATTTAATAATTGCAAGATAAAAAGAACTTTTTATATACCATGTTTTTAGATTTTCTGTTGAATTATATAAACTTGAGAATTCTATGTATTAATAAATACTTTTTAAATTTTTTTTTATAAATTATCCCATCAACTTGAAAGAAAATGAAGTTAATTGGAAGTTAACTTGCATTTAACTTTTCGTTCCCGTCCCGGCCAATAGATGGCTGCACCAGTCTACAAAACAAAATTAACTGAAGATAACTGAAAATTAATTTAATTCTGCTTAAAGATGGCTAAAAGTATAAAAAAATGCATTGTCATCGTGTTCTGAGCTATTCTAAAAGTTTCAAATGTCTAGCTAGTTGGGAAGTTAGTTAAAAATCGATTGCAAGATTTGTACTGGACAAACACACACGCAAACAAACACACAAACAAGAAAGCAAGTTAATAAAAACATGGTAAAAATGACTTAAATGAAATTTATTTAAGCCGTTAATTTGATGGCTTACAAATAATGTGGTATCATATTTGTATTACCCTGTAAAAATATTCCTTTATCTATGTGCATTTAGTATCTGTAATCCGATGGTTAATGTGTAATGATATCAGTTTGTGCGATCACATTGTATTACAAGTATCTGTACCGCATATATTTCTATTTTACTCTTAACACGAGTTAAATTAGAGTGACTTGCGAAAATGTTTTATTGCTACTACCTGGATTACGGCTGCCCCTTAAATAGTAAACGCATGTTAGATGAAATTAAAATCGGATCACGTAGAGTAATCTTTTAAGAGTTTCCGCTTAACGCCTCCGCAGATGTAAATTTGAGTGCAGTGATTCTCAACTGGTATTCAATGGCAATGTGCAAGCAGCAGATGACACTTCAAAATGGCGGCCGAAAAGAACATACAACCTTCCATGCGTAACCCTCTTTCAGAACACCTGGGAAAACGCGCCTTTTTTCTTCTTTTTTTTCGTTGCCCCCTTCGGTCTTTTTTTAAAACTGCCATTATGTTCTAGAAGTTTTTATTTCTTTTCTTTTTTACTATCCTACCTTTCCCCCCTTCCCCCTTCTCTTAAAGTGGTCCTCACACTTTCAGCACTTTATTTGTTAGGGGTGGCAACTCGCCAAAAGAGTTGAAGGCAAAGAACCTGGAATAAAAAGAATAATAATGAATAAAAAAGAAACTAGCGTTCTTGTTCCTGCAAACAGACTCGTTAACGTCGAGCAATGAACGCGTTTCGAATCCCCTTTTCTAAGTGCGTGAGTAATGGTTGTGGTCACAGTTGCGTATTCGTCGGAAGTGATATTATCTAATGATATTTCTCACGGTGTTCTCACAAATCTCCTCCGATTTGGTTTATCTTCGTTGATTGTATTATTTATTGCTTGCTAAAAGTTTGGCGGATTTTCGCAAACATAGATACAGTACGAGACTATAGCTCCTTCCCACAATATAGGTATTTCCTGTTGAGAAAAAAAAAGGGGAAAAAAATGTTTATATATTTTGAAACCTCCGCTGTCTTTAGGAATTTCTTTATCCCTATCTTCAACCTTCAATCTGGACATTTTGTTGGATTAAAGTCCTGCGCTCCTGATTACGTGACTTTTCTTTTCAGTTAAAAATTTTTGTTTTAAACCTTAGATAAAGAAATAACAAAAGTTTTAGAGAGAACATCTGTTAGTATTTAGGGCGGGGGGGGGGGGAATAAAAGAGCCTATAAATGGGCTTGGTCCTGGTAGTTGTCAAATACAAACTTTAAAAGCATCTTAAATGTTCAGTCATGCGCCTTAAAAGCTTTATCTTATCCTTGCACCACCTAGACTATCCTCTCTTTAGCTATACCTATTTTAAAGAGTATTTTCTGTTCTTGTTGTGCCTTATTTAAATTCTGACTTTGTTATTTTTTTATTTTTTAGAAAATAGGTTACATAATTGTAAACATTTGGAACAGAAGATAGCTATGACTTCCATATTAATTCTTTTTATTTAATGATAAAACTACCTTTTAAAAATTATTATCAATGTAAACCGCTATTATGTCCTAGTAAAGTCTGTTTACAGTTCTAGTAATTTTAATGTACTGTCAGTGAAGTATTCTATTTCAAATACGAAAAATAAATACTTTCATATACATAGCTGATCTGTACGAATCTGTCTCGTGCATGATAAAAATTTTGTCCGAAATCCACAGTGCGACAGTGTTTGAACCATGCTGAATGTCACACCCTCCTCTTGTTGATTTATTACTTCTTGTGAGATGTGTAGGCTTATGTCCTTCTAATGGACTGAAGGTCAAGGTGAGTTTACTTACCTTGACTTTGGAGATTTCCCTCAACGGTGATATCTCGGTACAACGAAAAAAAAAAAAAAAACGTATGTTTTCTATTGAATAACATTTAGGATTAAAAGCTTGCTGGTCTTGGCGGAAATTTTCCAATATAAAATTTGTTATGGCTCTTATTATGGCAAAGCATACAAAGTGTACATATGCAAGGAAACTTCTCTATGTATTTTTTTCTAAATTATTTTATTCGTATGTAAGCGTTGCGCGGTTCGTTTAAAAAGATAATATCATGACTTTCACAGTGCACTGGTCAGCGCTTCTCTCTGGGAAATTGGTGATTCTGGTGCTACATTAGCCAAATTGTTTTAAGAAGGAAGAGAGAAAAAAATGTCTGTCCGTGTCTTTGTCGTAACATACTTTTTCGCGTGAGATATTAATATCTAAACTTATTTCGCACCGTATGAAGGAAATGAGGCGTTTTATATTGTGGACAGTATATACTCAGCTATGGCTCTGTCTGAGAGAAAGTAGACTATTTTGTTGTGTGTGTGTGTGGGGGGGGGGGATTTTATTTGTGAATCTCTATTTTTGTCTGTTGAAGCATTTGGTAGTTGATATGTGATGAAGAACTATCATAAAAAAGTATTGTTTCATTACATTTCAACTTTCTGTAGTATAGGTTAACGAAATCAAGTCCCCTAAGATGTATTTCCTGCCGCGCTCCCAGTTCTTTAGAAATCATCCCGCGTAAGTATAGTAATGAAAATTAGCTACTACTAAGCCACCCATGACC
This sequence comes from Dolomedes plantarius, assembly GCA_907164885.2. NCBI lineage: Eukaryota > Metazoa > Arthropoda > Arachnida > Araneae > Dolomedidae > Dolomedes > Dolomedes plantarius. The sequence continues at coordinate 157,953,250 of OU015495.1, read as the reverse complement.
TGTTTCATTCTTCATAGGCTTTGAAGAATAACACTAATTTTAATTTTGCTCTGGAATGAAAGTTTATTTCGAAGCAATTTTGTTAAATATTTCAATCCTTTCGTGTTATTCATATGTCAGGTACAAAACAAATTATTTTTCATTATCTCGAGAATTAACTTTTCTGTGCTCAACAAAAAATGCTTTTAATACCAAAACAGTTTATTTGTTTGCCGTAATTCAAAAATATTTTGACGTTTTCCCTCTTCTCCTGTATAAAATCCGCATGGTCTAAATAGTTTCATTTCTAGTTGTATGGTTTTGGCGCAAAAGAAGATTCCTCTTTCGGGCGGCAAATAGTAGCAATGAATTATGAAATGAACCCCCCCCCCCTCTAGATTAGACGGTGGAATACTGGGGAAAATATCTAGATAATACAACAAATAGCTCAATTCTAATAAAGCTTGTTTAATTCAGTTTCTGATCATATCCCTTCAGAAACGGTACTATTATACATCATATCCTCTCTCTCTCTCTCTCTCCTTTTCTTTTCTTTTTTCTTTTTAAGAATAGAATTACTGTCAAACGCGGATTTTTTGTACATATACAGAAAATATTCCAGTGGGTTTACGTGTCTCCAAATACGAGACTTGTGTTAGTCAAGTACCGTTATTGAGCAGACAAAGCAGAAAGTCATCTGTTTTGTGACGATCGTAACTTGCTAACTTGTCATCAGTTTCTGCGGCTGACAGATTAATATTGTTCATATACTGAATGCCAGGTAGGAGGCACATTGGGCCCTCTGATTCTGTTCCCGGTTATTCTAAAAAAAAGTAACTGCCGCCGCCGCTGCTGTCAAAAGCTTGTCACGCTATCTCCTCCGAAACCGCTGGGGGTATGGGGTCGAGACCGATACCAATAGATGCAGAAAAATGTGGGGAACAAAGTAAGACATGTCTCATCTTTGTCGAACTTTTAAGTTTTTTTTTATTTTTTTATTTTATGTTTTGTTGGAAATTATTGGTTTTTTCATCTTCAAGATTACGATAACTCGACAAAAAATGATCGTAGAATTTTGATCTTTTTACAATCTAAGACTACAGACATTTCTCTTTCAAACTAGACCTCATTTGTTTAAAAATATTTTAAAACAGACTAATATTTTCATCAAAAAATGAAACACTGTTTTTCAAGAAATATCGTCCCCAAAGTGGATATAATATCGATGCTCCTCGAGTTTTTATCTTACAAAGAAAATATTTACATCATCTGGAAGCTGAAAGCTTTCTTATTCATATAAACCTCATTTCAAGTCTATATCTTAATTTTTCGATTTTTAATTGAATTTTAAAGCTGAAACAGTGATGATTCAACAGTGATTTCTCTTCGCAGTGATTCCCCTTCAACAATAAATGGATGGAAGCTGTTGCATTGCCCTAGTATCACCACTATGCATCTCGTTATTAGCAATTTATTCCTTCAACTTGCTGTGCAATGATTGGCGCTGTTCTTGAGCGCGATGCTCGTATGCGATAGTCCCCGGTTCGATCCCGGTGATCGCTCATTTTTACTAATTATTCTAAATATTTGAATTTTATTCTTTTCATTCTTATTATATTTTTTATTTTATTTATCTGAAGAGGACTTAATTTTTATATTTTTATTTTACTGCTGAGCACATAATTTCTGATGTACATATCTTGCTACTGGAGGTAAAGTCGTAAGACCATGGCACTCCAACAAACTCAATATACCTTGACCCTGACCCTGACCCTAACAGAGGAGCGAGCGTAGCGAGCCTAGGGGCGAAGCCTAGGGATTCGTTAAAATATTTAACGAATGCAAAATCAAGGATATGACTTGAAAATTTGGAAGAAATGCAAAACAAAAAAGTTGACAGCCAAATTTAATGTAAAATTTGTGATGAAGCAATTTTTCAGAAAATATATTATAAATTAAATTTTGAGATGTGATGACTTCATGTTCATAAATATTTTCACCATCAAAATTTCCCTGTTTTGGATTGGCAGCACTGTTTTTTTATGTTGGCGCGTTTTGGTTTCTCTGCTAGGTGCAACGATATGTTTTTCGCTTGGCTATAAAATTAGCAGTTTGATTGACAAAATTAGTCATGTGATGTTAATAAAGTGTATATAGTTAAAAATCGTCTTCTGCAGGCTCAGGAGTCTTTTCTAGCTTATTCTCCTTTTATGCCTCAGCAGGAAAATTTCGAACAGCTTTTGATGGAGAGGTGGAAGCTATCCGAATTGCTCTGAAATACTTGTTGATTTTTTAAGATAAATTTGCTAGAGTAGTCATTTTTTTTTCTGATTCCCAAGCTGCATTACAGGCCATTAGCTCCTCGAGCCCCCCCCCCCCCCTCATCAGGAGAAATCTCCCAGTGTCGGCATTATCTACGGGAGTTGGCTTTAAAAACGAAACGTGTGGTTTTTCGGTGGGGATCTGCTCACTGTGGCATTTTTGGGAACGAACGTGCCGACAGCCTTGCGAAAAAGGGCTCACGACTACAGCAAACAGAATTTTCGGCCCTATCTTTCCATTCTGTGAAGCTACATATCAAACGAATAGTAGAAAAAAAGTTATAAATCTCAAATTCAAGATGGGGTAAAGTTAAAGCGTTGGAATACTGAAGATCTCCTAGCAATCCCCAGTAGTCCCCGTCGGGAAGCTGTTGACTGGACATGACTGCCTAGAGGAGCATCTCCACCGCATTGGAATTTTTTCGGGCCCTTGCTGCCCTCTTTGTAATTCGAAAGATCCAGTGAATCGAGACCACCTCCGTCGATGTGCATCACTTTTTGGCGACTCTGAAACGGCGCTTTATTGGCGCGCTAGAGAACTTTTGAGGCAATGACTTCGGTCATTTTTATGTACTTCCTTTGTTTATTTGTTTGTACTTTTCTTACTTTTATATTTGCCTAGCCATTGGAAATAATAATAAAAAATAAATAAATCATCTTTTTCTTGAACACCAATACATTAACATATGCCTCACTGGTGACCCGGACGTGATACACCAATACATTAACATACGCCTCAAACACAAAACCATCTCTATAATATTTTTAATGCTAACTCATATCCCTTGTGGAGAAAGATTTTTGAGTCTTAGAGGTAATAAGAAATTTCAAACTATGTATGAATGTGATTTCCCCTTTTATAGTATTATTTGCGACCTCCCCCCCCCCAACCTCTTTTTTATTAGCTACGTAATTTGCTACCATCTCTTACATTTGCATGAAAGGTATTGTATAATAAGGTTAAGAAATCCCATTAAACATAAATTTTTCAAAACATAATTCTGACTTTGTTTATTCAGCCTACTATAGCAAATTAATCAGTTATCTTGAATATGATAAACACAGGGTTTTTTTAATGGTTTAAAAAAACTCCACATTATAAACCTTCTATCACATCAATGTTAACCTTTACGAATCCTTGGGGAGATCTTTTATTTATTTTATTATTATGAAGGATTAAATTACTACGATTTTTCTCTCCTGGTTTCCTAACCTAGTACATCTTAGGATACCTAGGATGTACCTGAAGTAAAATAAAGGATACCTGATCTAAATATCTAAAATAAAGGATTTACCTATGAATCGCGCGACTTCCAGGTTAGCGACGTAGGGTCTACAGTATTTGAGTAGAGGCCGGGCGGATTAGCACAACTACACATCAGTTTTGATGCTGTCAAGGTAGTTGTATTCTTAAATATCCCAAGAGACTGAATAGGAGATTATGTCAAAAAAAAATTTCATTAATTATGAACACGTATACACATTACACATCAATTTATGTACGCTGATGAAAAATAACTTGCAGTAATTTAGTGGATTTAGCATCTAGTTTTTTAATAATTGCCAATTTTTAAATAAATATTTCATTGCGTATTCGTACTTTTGGGAACTTCACGCATCGTTAAAGGAGACCCCGTTCACCTATGTGAGACCAAACGTATTATGATCTTTTTATGGTTGGAAACGCAAAGCGAAACTTGTAAACGGCCTTTCTCTCTCTCTTTTCTTGTTGTTGTTGTTATTATTGTTCTTTTTTTTCTTTTTTGTTTTGTTGTTTTGTTTTGTGTGTGTGTGTGTGTCCCCGTCCGTCCATCCCGTAATTAATAAAGGATTTACACTAGTTAACAAGTAACTTAATAAAAAATGTCAGTGTAGCGTATTTAGTCCATAAAAGTAAACCGTCCCTCTCTACTCATATTTGCTGGCGAGGCCTCTGAAAAAATAGTGATGGATTGATCGCCGCAGAATAAGATCTCAGGCGTTAAGCCGTAATGACTGTTTTGGTGGCAATCGCTGCCCCAAGCAATGCACGTGTGTTCGGACTTTTTATTTAATTTTTTTAAGTATTTTCAATCTAAGCGGCTTTCTTGGAAAAAGCTTAGTCTTTTACTCTCTAACATTCTGCTACATTATGCAGACGGACAACCTTTGATCTGGTACTTCTTATAAACCTTCTTTATTTTTCTTTTAAAAAAATGCAGTTTCATAAAGGAACTAATAGAAATTTTCTGGCAATAATATTGTGGCACTCTAGCTTATTCCTTATCCAGCCTAGTATTGAGGGATGGCGACGAGACTTTTATTCTTATCATTGTTTAAATTTAGACGATTGTACATAATTAATTTCGGTTTGGGTATCATCATTAACAATTTTTGATGCAATGATGTTATAGCTATATTCTAAAATTTCTTGAATTATTTCTGTCATGAGAGGTGGTATTAATACTGATTGCAAGCATTGAAAAGTATCGCGTGCAAATAAAGGTGCGAGCTCAGTAGTGCTAAGGTAGTACACCTTAATCCTACTTTGTACGTTAGATAAATGGTTGAAGCTTAAACTGTAGAAATATTTCAAAAGTAATAGACTTTAATAAATGGTCTTCAATCAAGGTGTCTCAGTCTATATAGTTTCTTGGCCGTTTATTTCACATTTATTTAATTCATTTATTATATTTTTCTTTAAGTTGCTATATAAAGAACTCGCATTCGTTAGCTGCTGCAAAGCAATCTGTAGCAAGATTTTATTGGATGCAAATTGAAGTCATGGAGAATATATCTTTATATATTTATATTTCTTCTGTCCGTGTGTATGTCACTGAACTCCTCCTAAACGGCTGGACTGATTTTTAAGAAATTTTGTGTGTTCGATTAAGTTGATTCGAGAATGGTTTAGATTCACAATAAGACACACACTGCCCCCCTAGGGTGCTAGGGGCACATGTAAAAATAATAGAAAACGACTGATATCACAGTCGAATCCATAGTTTTCGGGTTCGCTGAGATTAATAGTTACACTCCCGATGTCGTTTAAGTGCAAGTTCAGTCCCCCATTAGCATAGGGGGGGGCGAGGGGGAATGAAGGGAGGGGAATATAAAATCTCCAAAATGACCGATAGTAGTGTCGAATCCATAGTTTTCGAGGTCGCTGAGATTAATAGTGACATTCCCGATATCGTTTAAGTGCAAGTTCAGCCCCCCATTACCATAGGGGGGTGAGGGGGGGGAATATTAAATCTCCAAAATGACCGAGAGTAGTGTCGAACCCATAGTTTTCGGGGTCACTGAGAGGAACAGTGGCAATCCCAGTGCCGTTTAAATGAGAGTTCAGCAAACCCCCCCTCCCCCCCATCAACGTTGGAGGAGAAGCAAGGGGAGAAGATAAAATGTCCAAAATGACCGAGAATAGTGTCGAATCCATAGTTTTCGGGTCACTGAAACGAATAGTGACACAACTGATGCCGTTTAAGTGCAAGTTCACCCCCCCCCATCAGCATTGGGGGAGGAGGGGGGAAAGGGAAAAAATGAAATGTCCAAAATGTTCGAGAGTAGTGTCAAATCTATTGTTTTCGGAGTCACTGAGATGAATATAACAAACTAAAAGTGTTGTTTATAATCAAGTTTTGAGTGAAATAATAGAGTGAATTTGTAATTTTATTTTATCATTTGTATACTGTACATATACTTTTAAATACCCGTAAATAAAATTACTTAGATTTTACACTATAGGTAGAGTTTATTCCTTTTCCTGTGTAGTAAAAAATTGAGATTAATAAATACCTGGGCAACGCTGGGTAAACAGCTAATAGGTGTATACTTCTTTAAATTGTAAACAAACACAAGTATGGAGATCATACAACTTATCTCATGAGTCCATCGCAAAAACGCCGATTTCACGATGTCTTCTGTAAATATTAAAAGCGACAAAAAAAAAATAAATAAAAAAAAAAAAAAAAAAAAACAGATTTGAAAAAATTAGTAAAAATAGCTTTTGAGTCGCTGAGACCAGTCGGTAAATTATTAAAACAGTTCTTTCCGGTACAAAAAGCAGGATATGTTCCAGAGTCTCACGACCTTTTAGAGTATACTGGACAAATGTCAGTAGCTGCAAGGTTGAAGCGGTGCAAGTAGGACTCAGTGACAAAATGGCCAATTCTATCGTTAGTAGCGAAAGTGGCAACCGCTTGGGAACCCTCTCAAAATACAAAAGTATGGAGATCATTAAAATATTGAAATCACAAATTTATAAAGCAAATTCCCAGTCTGAAAACTAGGTTCCACGTGGAGAAATTTATGTTTAATGGCTGTCCGCATTTCATTCATTAGCGTCAGCGTTACTGGCATCAACAAATCCTTCGATTAGTTGCTGTGCTTTGTGATTTGTTAAAAATTATACAAAGCTATCCCCTTTTGGTTATTCTATCGTGACTGAAAATTCCATTCTTTTGTTTTCTGAATATTAACATTTTACACAGTCTCCCCCACCCCCCACTATAAAAATATGATAGTCTCTCTCTTTTTTTCTTTCGAATTTTATTAGTTTTAGTTACAACTTCTTGGGTTCATACACATTTACGGATGTCGTGCGGATGCACAAGTCGTTTAACGACTTGTATCTTGAATCGGGCTTGCGTGGATGTTTGCTGTACACGAGACCTACACAACTTGAAAAAGGTTGGGGGCCATATAACTTTATGGAAAATTGTCGTGGGCCGCAAGAAAATAGGATATATGAGAACACGAAAAATATTTTATCTAACAAAAAATAAATTACTGATTATTTTAAAAATTAAGTAGATATTAATATTCATTGCTTGTATATTAATTTCGATTACAAATCTAAAAATATTGTAATGCAGTCGAACCCTGTTAGAGCGAACCCGGTATATAACGAACGAAAATTTTGGTCCCGCCATTTTCCTATTGTACGTAATTTAATTAGTATTGTCTCAGCTTAATGTAATCGATTTTAGTCGATTTAATTCATTAATGATCATTTGTTAATAGATTTTATGATTTTTAATACATCATTATTGAATACACATTGCAACTAATGAGTTATACATTTTGTGAACTCTAGCAATTTTCTTAACGGTTCGTATATAGCGAACCACCAGATAAAGCGAACAAAATCTTTGGTGCCTTGAAGTTCGTTATAACGGGGTTCGACTGTATTATAAATCTAAAAATAATATCCCGTATTTTTTAGATTTACAATATTATGCACCTTCACAAAAGACGTATGTTGTGCAGGTCTACTCTACATCATATTAGTTAGTGTACCTTAATTTGATTATGGTCCACTTGCTGTTGGTGTTTCGCTGAAACACCAAAGACATAATACGGAATATGGAGCTTTTCCGCAGCATTGGAGTTAAAGATAACGTTATTCATGCGCAAGTGTGTCATGAGCCATGGCAATCAAATTGAGCGCAGGTGGGGAGATAGTTTCAAAACTATGCTTCGTATCATTTATGTCAGTAGTGCGCAAACTGTGGGGTCGGAGGGGGGGGGGGAATGAAGGGATCGCGGATAATCTGAACTAAATGTATATCATACTGAATTATTTAATCCAAAAACATGCTTTAAACTTTCTGTAATTACATATCTTTAATATTTTTATTTATATTATTTATAGGTTAAAAATATGATATTGCTAAATAACGTGTGAAACAGTTTTACAAGGCTACATTTGCTTCCATTCGCTTTTACCTATAACGTGCGAAACTGAATTTTCAAAATGAGTAGCTATAAAAGCGAAACAACGATAATATGATAGTAGAAATCTCGAATATTTCACCAAATATTGAACAAATACTCTCTGAGGTCCATGTTCATCCTTCTCATTAATTTATTTTCTAGTTTCGTTTATATATATATATATATATATATATATATATATATATATATATATATATATATATATATATATATATATATATATATATGTTTATAGTTTCCAATGTTTTATAAAACACTAGCTGAAAACCTGCGCTTCGCTACGGAGTACATTCAAATTAAATACAACGGTCAATGTATGCAATTAATTCCAAAAAAAATAAATATGTATATTTATAATAAATGCGACGATCAATGTATACAATTGATGTAAAATAAATATAAATATATATATATATATATATATATATATATATATATATATATATATATATATATATATATATTAAAAAAAATATCGTAGGGGATATTTATTTAATTTTTTTTTTTATAATATTCAATCGTCTGCTGCATTAGAAAGAAAAAAAAATTGTTTTTGTCTATTTAGTTGTTATGCACGTGACGATAAATTTATTTAAAGTATCGGAAAAAAATCACGTGATCAGCATTTAATAAATTAAATTCTAAAAATTAATCTTTAAAAATTCACCAAAAATCAGAAAATCGAGGTAAAGGTTCGAAAAAGATTTCATTTTAAAGGAATTTTTATGATCTTTCTTGTGATATATATATAGATAATACAAAGCTTATAATTTTAAAATCATGCTTTCTCAATTTTAATTTTTGTTAATTTTTACCTTATGAAATGCAAATACATATTAACATTTAAATATGAAATTTGGAAAAGAACAAGTGTAGATGATGTAGAAGACATTTGTTTTTAAATTGCTATTATGCAAAGTAAATATATACCCTAAATCTGCAGTTCATTGATTTTTGAAGCAGTTCTCAAAATTTACTTATTTCGTTTTTCTATCATTTTGTTCAGCTTTTTTTTTTTAAGGTATTGGCAATAAATTTTCATTTGGGTCGCGTGATTTCTTATTTAAGGAAAATGGGTCGCGATCGAAAAAATTATGCGCACCACTGATTTATGTCATGATTCATACAGATATTCTTAAAATCGTACTAACTTCGACGTTTCATACAACTGTACATACTTCCTAAGTAGAACGAGGGTGGGATACGAGGACACCCAGAAAGAGGATCATATAGATAACTCAATATAACGCCAGTAAAGTTTTTAACAAAATGTTGTCCCGGATTATTTAAATTTTCCCGGATGTTTTAGGATTCGTATAGAAATGCCACTGCGTAACAAACATTTTCAGATTTCTCTGCTGTGTTCATGAATTGCGTATCACTGTTAAAAGGAATTGCTGCTCACAATAAGGGGGCAAAATATCATCAAGCATCGCTTTAGGGTCGTTTCTCTTTAAAATTTCATTTTCTGAAAGGCCTAGAGGCAATATTCTTTATTCTTTTTCTTTCTTTCTCTCTTTCTTTTCTTTCTTTCTTTCTTTTTTTTTTTTTTTACACCTTTCCCAAACCCATACGTCTTATCTGCTCTTTTTCCTTCACCCTTTCATATCTGGAAGTGGAGAAAAGGGTGGAGAGACGGAAAGAAATAGTGGAAGTAAAAAAAATCCCAGCACATTTGAGATTCGAGCCAACTGTTTTGGGAGATAAATTTCTGCTCTTTTATTTGGAGTCGTTTGCTCTCCGTTTTTTCTTTTCTTTTTTTTTTAAGTGTGTGTGTGTGTATGCGTTCTCGGAATGACCTTGGGGCGCCGCGCGTCCTTGGCAATGACCTTGTGGTCGCTCTGTCGCCTACACTGGATTTGCGCGTGCGCTTCGGATGCGGTCCGCTGAATACCGGCACTGACAGAATCGTTTTGTTCGATGTCCTTGATTAAAAATTTAGGAGATTAATTTCGTAGCTCTTGAGCGCATCTCTAAAACGAAGGTTGCTCGATATTCGAGAGACCTTTGTGTTGTTTATGTCGATGAAGTAATATGGCGGAGTGGGTCTGAGAGCGAATTCTCATTTTAGAAAGTTTGGGGCGTATCCAGAGTTTTATTTATCTAAAACAGTTACGCGGCACTGTATAAGAATCTTCAGAACAAAACGGAATCATCTCGGCTACCTCTCAGCATTGTGCATTTCAGTTCTCCCCCATCCAATTAGGAGCAGATAACGAAAACTAACTATATAATACTTAACTAAGTTTAGTATCTAAATTTTTCTTTTGATGTATGACCCAATGATGTGCGAGTTGTTAAAAGCTGTTGACGCGTTTAGTCTCGAAAATGCTTTTTTGTCTAGTTATCGCAGTGGTTCCCAAGCTTTTTCAGCTGGCGACTCACCTTTCCTTATCGGAATACCTCCACGGTCCATGGTGGAGTAAAAAACCTTATTTGTATCGTATCCCTTCCTTATGTATATATAATTTACCATCAAATATTGCAAATAAATAAGTATATATATATATATATATATATATATATATATACATACATACATACATATATATATATACACATACATATATATATATATATATATATATATATATATATATATATATATATATATATATATATATATATATATATATACATACATACATATGGGGGAGCGGCGTTGCCAGAGTGTGCACCACTTGTGTGACTGGGTCGTGCGCGGGGTGGTTGCCTGCTGCGGGTCTATCTGCACCGTCGGGGTTATCCCAGTTGGGCTTCGGCCAGGTCGGGCCCGATGTGTGCTTCTGGGAGTCATCTGGGAGGGATGTAGTGGATCTGTTGTCTGCCCCACATGCCAAAAATCAAGAACCAAGAAAACAATCTAAACACAATTCGATTTGTTTCGATTTTTCCTATCTTTTCTGATGGTTTATTCGATGGTTTCTGATAGTTTTAGGATCGAGTCGTGACCCACCTGTAACCCTTCTGCGGCCCACTAGTGGGTCGCGACCCACCGGTTGGGAACCGCTGAGTTATCGTATTCGATTCCTTTGTTTCCTTGATATGAGAACTTCCAAGATGTCACCTTATCGATGTGCAATACGAACACTTATCCTGTGGTTGAGAAAATCTTACCTCGAGGTTATAATGGTTAGCTAAAAGTAAAATGAAGAACCTGTGAGAAAATTTACTCTCTAAGGAGAGAATAAAGTAATCCAAAGGATTGCGAAAGGGTTTGATTTTTAGATGTAACTTATAAAACAATAAAATATTTTTATCGTGAGACGACAAAATCTTATCACTGTTGCAATCATTTCTGAACCATCTTATCACTAATAGCATTTTAGAGGCCAAATTTAGAGGTTTGTTCTATAAGATGCATGTAGTATGCTAGAATGGATCCGTGAGCTTCCGGCGTTACAGAATGCTAAAGAACAATTAAGGCAATGCCAGGATTTAGCACCTTACAACATCAGAGAGCCACCATCATGCTTGACAGTAGGTACCAAGCATTCGAAACGGTATGCCTTGATGGTGTTCGCCAAACGTATATTCTACCGGTGGTAGGAAACAACGCGAAGTTGGATTCAGCCAACCAGATGACATGTCAATCATTTGATTTCCTATTTCCATGTATGTAGCGTCATCTCGCACATTTACTTGCTCTGGTGTCAGTAATGAGTGGCTTCTGGCTTGCATTTGGACTGTAAATATCAGGTTTGTGCTGCTTCCGACAAAGCGGTAGCACAGAAACAGGATCATTACGACTCGTATTCCTTTTTACTATTATTTGCTGTATTGTAGTCGGTTTTTTTCCCCCTTGTATTATCGGCATTAAGTTCCGCCTTTTCCTCGCTGATCTCTTTGTGTGACCTCCGCACTTTTTGCTTATAGAAGGAACACTGAGTTCATTTCTGAACCATGTCATAATTTGTGATGCTGTGCCTTCTAATAAAGCTGTTTAAGCTACAGATGCACTCGCAAGTCTTGCGCCAAGTATCATACCACAATACAAGTTACTCAGATCCGACATTTTGCACGTTAATTCCACAACTGACGGTTCCACTACCATTCGTAATAGCTCATACTCGTGCTGCTCCGTACGAATTTTATATACATCTGACCGCGATGACGTCGTCGACGTCATTTGCATACGCCGCAACGCACGCACCTTTTGTTTAATCGGGTGTCAGCATTATTTTGATAATACCCTGTACGAGCTCTCAGGCAGATACTTTCTTCTGAGAATACTTTAAGACTCGTGGTGGTGTAATATCCTAACATGCTACGTTGTGCATTGATAGCAAAATATTCCTTAGACTTCTCCTTTAAATAATTAATTCGTTATTATCTGATTTATTAATTTAAAATAAAATTCACCCACGAATTTTATTTACTGCAGATAAACTCAATGAGGATACAGAAGTGAACGGGAATACTTTAAGAAAGAAAAAAAACTGTAAACTGTAACCTTATTGTACGGAGATTTTAGAATATTAGTGGCCGAATTCGCGCGATAATGATTTGTTTCACGTGGATCAGGATCATGGTGAAAGAAGTATTCATCAGTCGATACGCGCCTAATAATGTCACCATGTGTTCCCCCTTCACCGACAGCTTGTGTGTCTTATCACTAATCTCACCTATGTTTGGGACTAGAAAGGGTGGCGAAAATAGGAATAAATAATTGCTGTGAAAGAGACGTTGTTGATACGGTGACCTGTTGATACATTTTTTAGTGATAAACGACTGGGAAAAAATATTAGAATGAAAGTACATTTATTTCCATGATTAATTTATTGCCATCGGAATAAAATCTTCGCCATAAGTAGTGCGCCATATTCCCCTTAATTTTATATGTATACATTCAAGTGATATATATATATATATAATACAATACAATGTGTTAAATACTTTCAATCTTGTGTGTTCCATATGCGAAGACGTGTAGTAGCTTCGGTTTGTTAAACGATATATACTTCTAACCGAAAAAGAATTTTGAAGCACATGTGTCGTAAAAAAAATTCTGATAATTACTGCTGTGATTCAATTATTTAGTACCTTAATTGTGTAAAATTCTCATCCAAATATATCTTTTAGGTTTTAGAAGAGAAAAATATATCTGATTTCTTTGTCTTGCAGTTTGTTCCGACCGTATGAAATTTAGGTTAATATTTACCAGTATTCTGGGAAAATAAAAAAGAAATTAACTAGTAATAATAATGACAATAATAGAAAAACTCTGTTCGAGATTTTAAATACGCAACAAGGTGTTAAATTCATTATTATTATTATTATTTAAATTTTATTTTATTTATTTATTTATTTTTTGTCTGTTAAACGTCGCCAAGGCATTGTTATAGCATTTGTTTTATTGGAAATTTTGGCGAACTTGAAAAAGGAAAAAATACAGATCGCTCAAAGTAATTGGAATAGCACCTTAATGCTAATAAAAAATTATAATCCCGCGAAATGGAAGTTCAAATAGTTGCGGTTGAAGTTAAGTAACTTTCATCGCGCGCCGTGATTTCATTTACTGAAAAAGTGTTATGTTTAATTATTTTCCTCCACACATCAACTGCAGAATTTCTCTAAGATCTGTGATTTAAGAAAGGAAATCAGTTAAAAATGTTATTTAAAGGTAAGATCTTTTAACGTAAGATTACGTTCCTCCATAACGGTCCTTTGGAAAAGAAATTTTCAGACGCTAAAACTGTCTGTCCGTCCGTCCTCGTGAGATATAATTTTGGCAGCGCGCCAAACCCAGTCTATCGCTTGGACAAGTTACAAGATGCGCCCAAAAAGTAATCGGACAAATTAAAAGATCAAACAATAAAAAAGTGAAAGAATAATCGCCTGGCTAGAAAGAGTGACATCTCAACTCTTGTTAAAGCCAGTTTAAACTGGTTATTTAGCCGTTTGCATATCAAAATGCCGTAGTAATTTTCATTTATTGAGAAGGCATTGTACAAAAAATTTGCTTCGGAATGGAACAACGTTGTAACATTAAATTTTGTTACAAATTAAGTAAATCTTCTACCGAAACTTTAGAGACGATTCCAACAGTATATAGTGATGCATCGTTATCAAGAACACAAGTGTATGAGCGGTACAACCGCTTTAAATGTGGGCGAGAAAGCATTGAAGATGAATCAAAGACAGGGCACCCTTCAACTTCAAAAAATCAGGAAAATGTGGAGAAAATTTGTTCTTTGGTAAAAGCTGATAGACGTGTAACAACTCAGCAACTTTCAGACATGCTTGGGATAAGCAAAGAAAGCTGTAGGTTAATTTTAATTGAAAATCTGAAAATGAAAAAAGTTTGTGCTCGATTTGTGTCTCGGATTTTGACAGAACAGCAAATAAAGCTTGTTGTGAAGATTTGCTGACTATTGCATAACAGGACAACAATTTCTTAAAGTGTATTATAGACGGAGCTGAGACCTGGTGTCTACAATACGACCCAGAAACAAAAAGACAAAGTGCACAGTGGAAAGGGCCGTCTTCTCTCATACAAAAAAAAAAAAAAAAAAAAAACGCACAGATGTCAAAATCAAAGACTAAGGTGATGCTGATTGCATTTATGGATTACAAAGGACTTATTCACCACGAATTTGTTCCTGAAAATCAAGCAATTAATCAGTATTTTTACAAGGAGGTGCTTTTTCGATTAAGAAACAGGATAAGGCAAGTTAGGAAGGAACTGTTTGATTCTGGGCAATGGTTTTTTTTTTACACAATAATGCTAGGCCCCATACAGCAATTTCTGTACAACAATATCTTGCTAAGCATTCAATTTCAGTGATAAATCCCCGACCATATTCTCCCGACTTATCGCCAGCTGATTTTTTTCCTTTTCTGAAGCTTAAGATGGCCATGAAAGGACAGAGATTTGAAAACGTCTCGGATATTAAATCAAATGTTACGCGTATTTTGCGAATGGTTAGTTCCAGCTCCTATAAACAGTGTTTCGATGACTTGAAGAAACGTTGGAAAATTTGTATAGACTCCTTTGGCGATTATTTTGAGGCACATTTTGAGGCAGAAAGCACACATTCATCCAAGAGCGGTGGATGAGTCTTGTTCCAATCATATATTTCAGCTTTTGCCTGCGTCCCACAATTTTTAATCATTTCTCGGTTAGTCTAGCCCCCTTTAATGTCCTACCGGCTTGACATTGCTTTTCCAACTGTTTCTATTGACATGCTGATACTGGAGCAGCTGTAAAAGAATTCTTGGGACGCAGTAAACTACCGAATGAAGTAAACTAGTTTTATTTGTTGTTTATTACGCAGTTCCCCATAGGAAGGGAGCTAGACCGTGTGACATATGATTTGTACAAACACTATCAGAAAAGAGACCCGGCTTTCAGCCGTGTTCACATTTTTATATCGGGAAAATACAGAAGAGGGGGTGCTACGGTAAATCCCTACGTCATGGAGTAGGGCGTGTCCGATGATTCTTATCGGTTCAGTCTCCCTAGACAGAGGTTGAACTAAGTCTGCAAGGATATTTCTGTGTCTACAGAGGAACGAAGCGATTAAGTACTGCAATCTTTATCATCTTTAGAAATTGAATAAATTATGTCTTACAGGAATATGGAGAAGTCATTTTATTAATATAAAAATTATTTTTATATTACATCCCCCCCCCCCTCAAAGAAAAAGAAATTCCCCTTGCCAAACAAAAAGAAACAAAAAAAAAATTAATTTACCTTTTCTGACAATTTAAAAATTGAACCTATCCACCAACTCTTCTGTTGGTACTAACGTTCAGATCTCTGAATGCTCACTTACATGTAAAATTTTTAACAACAAACTTTGCATAATATTCTATCCAATTTCAATATTCTTTACAAGTTCAACATAAAAATCGCAAGGCATAATACAACATAAAAATATGAGAAAATAAGACGTCTTGAAAGGAACAACATGCAGTAGTAACGAGTGGTGACAACCATGCCCCCCCCCCTTTTTTTTTAAAAAAAAAAAATACAGTATTGCAGAGAAATTAGTGTCCTTCCACTGCTGAGCCAAATAAAAATTAACAAAAATGCACTATCATAATACTGAAAAATAAACAATTGCTGTACAACAATAATACTAAAAAATACAACCCTTGTAATATAATAATATTCAAACATAAATACCTTATTTACATTATTCATGACTTAGTTTTAATCTTTCTGGTACATGGTATTTTCGTAACTTCGAAACATGCACAACTTCTGAAGGTTCTTGAGTGTGAGTATTTTTCTTATTTATTTCATAATTAATGTCGGAAATTTTTTAAAGAATTTTATAAGGACCACTAAAGATTGGAGAAAGCTTCCTAGTATTTGGATGCTTAAATTCTTTATAAATAACTGACTAATCAGGTGTAAATTATACATCAACAAATCTAGCATCATAATGTATTTTATTCCGTTCATAGTATTGTTTTGTTCTCTCAACTGCTATTTTCCTAGCCATAAATATTTTCCTTTAAAGGATTTGTATATGGAACTGTGCCATACATTAAATAGGCTGGTGGAAATTTAGTAACTGAGAGTGGGGTCAAGTTGTATTCATGAGCTACCTCCTTTAATAATTTATGCCATGGAGCTTTTGTAGATGATTCATTAATTTTACATTTTAAACGTGCGATTATTGTCTGGCCTAATCTCTCCACCTTACTATTAGTTTCTGGTCTGTGTGCTGTAGTCAATAGTTGTTTAACGTTATAATGCTTAAGAAATTTTTTAAAATGAGAAGATGTGAAAGTTGGATTACTATCACTGAAGATACTCTTTGGCATTTAAATTTGAAAAATTTGGTTTAAGAAGTTAGTGTAAGTTTCTGTTGTAATTGATTTTGAAGCAAAAGCCCGTATAAATCGTGTATGATGGTCAATAATTAACGTCAGGTATTTTTTAGTTTAATTCTAGTGGTTAAGGCCACCCACACTATCAATTGCAATCAAGTCAAATGACTTGTCAACCGGAAACATTGATTGTAAAAGTCCAAATCTTTTTTGTCGAGGTTTTTTATTTACTGGACATGTATGACAATGTTTAATAAAATTGCTAATATCAGAAGTTATATTTTGTCAATAATAAACAGGGGTAAGCAAATTGTTTTTTTTAATACCAGGACGGCCAAATTTTTCATGAGCAATTTTGAGTAATTTAAGTGTTAAAGAAAAAGATACTACAATTTTAGTAAATCCTTTTTTACGAAGGCATAAAACATTATTGATTTCGACAAACTTTCCCGTTAAATTGTCATTTTTTTGAGCTTCTGTAATTTCACTCAACTGCAAGAGATGTGATACCTAATTTTCAACATTGCTTACAATAACTTCATTGTGTACACTGTTATCTGGTACATCGCGAGAGAGTATAACTGCTTCGATGTTTGTGGTGCCCTATGTATATTTAATATCATACTCATACATACTTAATTGTAAAGACCAGCGGAACAATCTTCCTTTTAAGTTTTTAACATTTTTGAGCCAAACTAATGCCGCATGGTCCGTATGTATGGTAAATTTTTGTCCAAAAAGATAAAGATGAAACTTATTTAAAGAATCCACTATAGCGAGACATTCCAGCTCAGTTATACAATATTTTTTTTTTCATAATCCTTTAATGAGCAGGAGTGAAACGCGACAGGGTATAGGACACCAGAAGCATCTGCTTGTTTTAAAACCGCTCCTACACCAGTGTGACTGGCATCAACAAAAATATGACACTCAGCTTTTGGATTAAAAATTTTCAACACAGGTTTACAAATTAAATCTCTTTTCAACATTTCAAACGCTTCTTGGCATTTCTCAGTCCATTGCCAAAATGTATTTTTTTTAACAAGTTATTCAGTAGCTGTCTAATAGTGGCCTATTTATCAATAAATTTATGATACACATTAATTAAACCGATAAATCTTTGTAAAGATTTCACATTATTAGGTGGTTTTAGATTTTTAATAACCTCAACGTTGCTGTTATCCGGAGTGACAATCCCATTGGTAATTTCATATCCTAAAAATTGAATTTGTTTTTGTAAAAAGGAACATTTAGAAAATTTTAGTTTTCCTGTCTGCAAATATCAAAATTGTTGCATGTGCTCAATATGGTTGGAATAGCTATCTGAAAAAATTAAAATATTATCAAAATAATTTGCAGCAAATGTAATTTTATATTTAGTTAGAATTCTACGAATTGTTCTCTGAAAAATGCTGGGTGCATTGCGCCAACCAAAAGGTAAACGTAGCCATTAATTTAATCCATTATGGGTTGCAAAAGCGAGTTTCTCTGTGTCATCCGGGTGAATAGGGAAAATATGCCAGTAACCTAAGGCTATGTCCAATTAGGAAAAATACGTACTTTGAGCTAGTTTATCAATTAATGTCTCGACCAGGGGTAATGGTTCGGCATCCGACTTAGTCACCTGATTTTATTTCCAGAAATCAATACGTAACCTATTCTTTTTGTTTTCATCTTTCTTATATACGAGTGTTACTGGTGCCGAATATGGAGATGAACTTATGTTTTATGAAATTGGCTTTTAATAGTTCTTCAATTTGAGTATCAGTTTCTTCTTGTTGTTTTGGTGAAGTTTTATATGCGCATAAAGACACTGGCAAATCGGAAGTCAATATCACTCTTTGGGGCTCTATTCGTACTGATCCCACGTCATATTTATTTTTCGAAAATATGTCTTTATATTCTTCTAAAAGTTCTTTTATTTCAGAACTTCTATATTTTCATTCATTTTCGTTTTTTCCTCAACTGCACTCTGATAATGTGTGCACCCATTACCAGAATCCGTCTCAGAAACATTCGAAAATGTTAAAACATTTTTATTTTTATTCTTTTTCTTTACTTTCTTTTTCTCTTTAACGTTATTAGCATTTAGCTCAACATGATTTTCAGGCATGGTATGCAAAGACAAATCGCTGCATTCAGAACTAGAGAAAGTGATCAGTTTTCTCCCATCCTGCACAACAATTTGGTTCGCACAATTAGTTATCAAACGAAAATCAACACAACTTTTTAAACCTAAGAGGACATACGGTAAATCGGTGTCAAGTATGAAAAACTGCCAATTTAACAATATTACCAATTTTAAGGTAGAGATTGCATGTTTTGTTAAGCTGTATTAGCCCTTTTGTTTGTTTCACGTTTGTCACTTTATTTTCTCTCATGGGAACATTTAATTTATGAACAATTTTACTTGGAATTATATTCACCGTAGATCCAGTATCTATATTTAACCATATCTTACTATTTGAACTCGAGTTATCTTCATTTTTTGTTTTTCTATTATGTACGTACGTTTTGTTTTTTATGTATCCGGATACTATTAATTGTCACTTTTCGGGTTGCGGCTTAGGCGCTGCTATTTCAGACGTAGTTGGTCTATTGATGCAAGAGAATCCCCAATGATAAGAATTCATGATCTCTATTTTTGCGCAAAACTTACAGAGGGTTGGGGAGCAAATCTTGCACCGCATGCGTCGTTTGAGCCTTTGTTGGTTTTGCGTTATTATACAATCGTGGTGTAATTTTCTTGTCTTTACTACATTGGAACGATTTGTGTCCTAATTGTTTACAAATATAACAACGGATTTCCAGTTTAGGTTTTTCTGTCTTTCCATTCGTATAGGGTACACGATGGAATGGTACTTTTTCTTTGTCCATGTCTTTGCGAATTTGTTCGTAAATTTTCAATTTGGTTTTAAACTCAACTAAATTCTCACATCCATATAAAATGGCTTTGTTTTGTGTAGTGTCATTAATCCCGTTAATGACGTAAGTGGTTAAAGCACCTTCGTCTATATTACTTTGATTGGCAATTTGTTTCATGGTTAAAAAAATATTCTTGCATTGACTCATTATATTTTATTTTACGTTTTTGTAGGATGTCATGTATTTCCGCCGAATTATATGTTACTTTAAACTCTTCAGTTAATAATTTCTTTAGTTTGTCAAAAGAATTCACTGAAGTTTCACTACGAATGAACAGAAGTGCGTTTCCCCTAAGACAAAGTTTTGCGAACAAAAATTTATGAAACTCAGATAAGCAGAATAATGCCGCATGATTTTCAAACGTTTCAAACCATTGTACAATATTATCATGTTTTTCCCCTTTAAAGAGAGGTATCACTGCCTCAATGTCAGAGAAGTTTACCATTATTTTTGTTTCTCCCATACTTGAAAATTTCGAATTTATATCGACATTTTCGATGTTAGAATAACTGTCTTCCTCGTCATTACTGCTTTTGATTTCATGTTCTCTACTTGTATTACTTTTCATTTTGACTCTAACCATTTCGGTTTGAGTACCGTTTTCGTTATTACTTATAAGGCTTTCGGTTTGAGTATTATTTTCATTATATAATTTATTTGTGGATCCGGACTCAAATTCAGCTTGTTCTGTTTCGAGACTAATTTCGTCTTCCGAAATGTCCTCTGTAATTATCGAATTTTTAAGAAATTCGAAATTAGATAAGCACGAAATAATATGTTTAGTAATTTCCTCTTTTTCACCTTCTCCCGAAATATTTAAAATATCGCAAATTTTAATCAATTCCGCTAACTTAAACTTTTCTGAAATTAAAGTTACTTTAGCTACAAATTCATGTCTAATCTCGTGTTTCCATTTTGAAATATTAATTTATCCAATAATTTGACCTTTGAAGCTTTTTGCTTCTACAAAGCTTTACAAATTACGTCAATATCCTTAAGTAACATGGTTACAATATTATTGCACAAATTCCAAAATTTTTACACAAAAAGCAGATATAAACTATTTGTTGATATTATATTCATTATTAAAGTCAAAAGATTTCCTATCCACACTTATTTATGATATAACAAAGAACGAAAAATTTCTCACTCCATGATTCACCACTTCCTTGAACGATAAAAAAAAATTTAAGAAAAAGTTACTCCTTTTATACAGTTTTTGTTCAGATTTCACTGGAATCGTCATATTTCACGAAGCTACTTAAAAAATAAATAAATAAATCGGCATAGATTGTCTAATTTCTTGAATTTAATCCTGGAAGCATCAGACTCGATACTGTTCTTTGATTATTCCACAGGTGCTACACAAATAGGAAACTTTCTAGGCTTTGGGAATCCAGTCCCGTCGTCCTTTTCAGAACACGTAAACCATGTAAACGAGCTACTTGATGTCGCAGTGGTCGTAGAAATGCTGCATCGGAACTGACAGCTCCTGAAGCAATGTTTGTCATCCTCCATCTGTATTCCAGCATCCGTTGTGGTTTAGAATGAAAGTTGGCGAGCAGAAAGCACACATTCGTCCAAGAGCGGTGGATGAGTCTTGTTCCAATCATATATTTCAGCTTTTGCCTGCGTCCCACAATTTTTAATCATTTCTGGGTTAGTCTAGCCCCCTTTAATGTCCTACCGGCTTGACATAGCATGTCAATAGAAACAGTTGGAAAAGCAGATACTGGAACAGCTGTAAAAGAATTCTTGGGACGCAGTAAACAGGCGAATGAATTAAACTAGTTTTATTTGTTGTTTATTACGCAGTTCCCCATAGGAAGGGAGCTAGACCGTGTGACATATGATTTGTACAAACACTATCAGAAAAGAGACCTGGCTTTCAGCCGTGTTCACATTTTTATATCGTGAAAATACAGAAGAGGTGGTGCAACGGTAAATCCCTACGTCATGGAGTAGGGCGTGTCCGATTATTCTTATCGGTTCAGTCTCCCTAGACAGAGGTTGAACTAAGTCTGCAAGGATATTTGCTGTATGATTTTAGCGAAACCAACGTATTTTTAAGAGGGGTTGGTTGACTAAGAGCGCTACATTCATGTTTTCTCAAAAGAGATCTTATTACTGAGTTCTAAAGTTTAAAGTCGATTTCGAAGGGTTAAAATATCCGTGCCAACAGCGAGACTCGAACTCGTAGCCTCAGCACTAGATGCCACCACCTTACCCATTTGGCCATCGTCCGGCGCTCCCCCCCCCCCCCCCACACCAAAAAAAAAGTAAAGAAAGGAGAAAAAAAAAGATGGAAACTCAAGATTTTCAGCAGTTCTGCGATCATTTGAATTTTTTTTTTTCATTTTTCCCTCCAGAAAGCATAGTGGTACCATAATATACTGACCTGTACCGTTCCTTTTGTTGATCGTCCGTTTGAATAGTGTTTTGCAGTTTGTATTTCGTTTTTATTTTAATATATATATATATATATATACACGCACACACATACAGGGATATGAATTATGCTGTATGGATAGTGTTGAGTCAAATATTTCGCCGAAACTAGGTCTACCATCAGTATTGTTTGCCATGTTGGTTTCAGAGAGATATCTCTCTGTAGGCACTTAGACGTATTCTCCCTGTGTATCACAGTTTGATTTTCTCTTACCTCGAGCTAGTAATAATGTGCAAGTCTAGCAATTGGTTTTCATGTACTATTTTTAATTAGTTTTTTCCACGTCAAAGTTCCCAAAGTGTACTCCCTGTTTATGCTTTATTTTGCTAGAAGGAGCTGCAGATGTATCCAACAGCTTATCTGCATTTTAAGAAAGTTGTTAAAAATGAGCATCAGACATGCATTACAGACTAACAGTTACTTGTGATAACTTGATTGTAGTACTTCTTTCAAGCTCAATGAAAAATTCTGTTTGTGGCGAACTTATTTTCCTGATCAACGTTCAATATATATGAGGGGATGCATAAATAAGAGTAGTAGAGACCTTGTTTATGCCACATTCAATGTCGCACATTGATTAGATTTAAGATTCACAACGCAGCAGGGTGAAGATAAGAAAATCTCGGAATTAGCTTGAAGCTATTCTGCTTCGAAGAACACTGGACCACCCAGTGAACTTCGTTATTCTTTGAACTTTCTTTCCTAAGTTTTTTTTTTCTTCTTCTTGGTGTGTGTGTGTTTGTTTTCTTCTCTTTCCTGTTCTTATAACTTTTACTACAATCACCCGATCGTAAATTGCTCCCCACAACCGCGCGTATTGATATGTGAGCTCACGCAAAGATTCTAACACAGGTTTTGCTAAATGCGGAACCCAAAATAGTCCTATAGTGCAGACGAATGTATGATAGGTAAAATCACTCCGATATGGGGAAAATTAAATAATTTTCTTTTTTTTTTCTTTCTATCGCGTCAGGCACTAATCTCTCCGGCATTCGCCCAATTTACATCTTGAATTTGTTAGTCTCTTTATCATGGGGACATCATATTGGCGAACCAGCAGCACGCCCTACGAGGGGATAACACAAGAATGCCCATGTTTTAGCGGGGATTCGATCCCGAGCCTAATACGTGGAAGTTCCTAACACTATAATACGCTACTCGTATATGATGTGAGCGGCGGAAAATGAAGTACAGTGATTTCCGCTTATAAGAATCACGTTTGTTATTACTGTTTTTGATTCTTATAAGCGGTTGATTCTTATAGCCGAAATTTAGGTTTTTGGACAGGCCCACACACACCTATATATACATATATGAGATAATTTACCATAAAATACTCTTTAATTTACGTTATCTTTTATTAAAATTATTTTTTATAATTTTTAAAATACATCTTAATTACTAGACTTATAAGTAGATACACATAGTTATAGTAAGATAAGAAAATAATCCAATATTTGTTACAACATACCTGCTTAACAGTTTTAACATTTCAACTACAGGAAGGGAGCAAGTAAAAGTTTTCTATGGTAGTTTGATGTAATGGAGTTTTCATGAGGCTTTTTATACCTCTTTCAATACCAATTGTCTCAAACGAAGATTCACCTTCTAGCTTACGTTTCACGGTTTGATAACGTGCTGAATCTACTAATGTTACGTTTGCCTAAGTCATAGTGGACACTTCGCCGAAGATTTTTGTGTTTCAGGCTCCAGGAAGCCGCAACCAGGATGTGGGAGGTGGGAAAAAAGAGTCTGTCTTTGTTTGCCAGTGGAGAAAAGTGAAATCGGACCCGGACGTGTAAAGATGCCCACGGGTCAATCTAATAGTACAGTGATGTGCTAAAGCGTTTAAGGGGAAATTATTATGTTATGTCTAACAAAGAAAGGAACGCATTTTACGACTGTATTCCATCCCATCTTATCACTCTTTCTTTAAAAAACAAAGAACTTCGTGCCTTTTGAGGGTTTAAGTTGCTTTTTTGGAAAAATGAAAGGACAGCGAAGAGTGTAAGCTGATTCTTAAAACCGGTGGACTCCTTACCTCCATTTTCTGATTTCTGGTGAATTTTTAAAGATTAATTTTTAGAATTTAATTTGTTAAATGCTGATCACGTGATTTTCTTTTCTCGTACTTTAAATAAATTTATAGTCACGTGCATAACAACTAGATAGACAAAAAAAGCTTTCTTCCTAATACAGCAGACGATTGGATATTATCCAAAAAATTATCCCTTACGATTTTTTTCTAAATATATATATTTTTTTTTACATCAATTGTATACATTGATCGTCGCATTTATTATATATATATATATATATATATATATATATATATATATATATATATATATTTATTTTTTTGGCATTAATTGCATACATTGACCGTTGTATTTAATTTGAATGTACTCCGTAGCGAAGCGCGGGTTTTCAGCTAGTATAGTCATAAATTTTATCATAATTACTAGCAGAAGGGTCTGCTAAAAGTCGAGTTTTCATACGCGAATACACGAATTCTGTGGACCAAATTAATCATATTTTGGTCTTCAGCTAGGTATTTTAATTTTTGGAATGGTATAGCTTTATAATATGAATATGTACAGTGTGCCATAAGTTGTTCGCGTATGCGGAGCACTTGTGAATGGAGATATTCGCACGTCTTCGAGAATCGTTGGTTACTTTCAATGGGGGCACCGTATAGGAGAACCAACGCCACCCCCTGGTCCTGGTGCCACCTCCTTTTGAACGAGCACCCCCAGGGGCGACACCTGGAAGGTCTGTCCGTCTAAGGCTAGACAGAGCCAAAGCGGACTTAGTCGTTAATACAAGAGAAAAAGAAATTAAAAATCACTTGAACCTGTTCCTAAGAAACAGTTCAATGCATCAAAAATGTTTCACTTACAGTGGCTCCCAAAAGTGTTCATACACTTACGATTTTCAATGAAATAGGGGTCTATCCATTAATTAAAATGAATATTTCAGAATGAGTATTTAATAACGAGATCTATAATCTATTCTTAACAAAATTGCATGAAATATTTTGAAAGCATAGTAAAACTTTATTTTTAAGAAACCAGTAATCAAAAAGTAACAAAAGCATTATCTCACAAAAGTCATCGTACACTGAAATATTTTCGGATAAATTCATAATTAAAATTATCGTCTGGCGCTTTATTTTTATTTTTGAATTGTGGTGGCATTTAAAATATCGTTTGGCTGTAATTTTTGCTTGCCTACTCCGTAATATTCTATTTATTATTTAAAAATGGCTCGTAGTCGTAAAGAAACAACAAACAGCATTCGAAAATTGATTATTTTTCATCATAGTAGTGGAAAATCAGTTCGGAATATTGCTAAATTACTTAATTTATCCCATTCTACTGTGCAGTATGTGATAAAACGCTTTAAAGAAGAAAATCGGATCGAAAACAAGGTAAGAAAAGGTCGTCCGGCAAAATTAACAAAACGTGATCAGAGATTTATAATTAGAAAATTTGTGAAAAATCCACGTTTGAGTGCTGTAAAAGTTTCTGCAGAATTTAATGAAACATTTTCTACGTCAATTTCACCTGAAAGTGTTCGATGAGTTCTCAGAGCAGCTGGATTACATGGGCATTCCGCCCGTAGAAAATTTTTTGTGAGAAAAACAGAAAGCTTAGGCTTTCCTTCGCACTATCAATGATAAATAAGCCACAAACGTATTGGAATAATGTCTTATTTGCTGATGAACATTTTAGGTTCCGATGGGAGTATAATTATATGGAGAAGAAAAATGAGGAACTTAATCCCAAGAACTTAGTAGGAACAGTTAAGCATGGCGGTGGAGGTGTCCTTGTGTGGGGGTGCATGTCAGCATCAGGACTAGGTAATTTGGTATTTATTGATGGCACAATGAATCATGCTGTTTATATAAATATTTTAAGAGACAATTTAAAATTATCAGCCCAAAATTTGGGTATTAGAAACAACTTTGTTTTTTTATCAAGATAACGATCCTAAGCACATGGCTCTCAACGTTCGCCTCTGGTATCTCTATAATTATCCACAAGTTTTGAAAACACCACCTCAATCGCCAGATTTAAACCCAATAGAAGATATTTGGAGAGAACTGGAGGTTTGAGTACGAAAACACGACATTCACACGAAAAGCGAACTAAAATATATGATGGAAGAATGGATGAACATTGATGCAGAAATTACAAAAGAACTAGTGCAATCTATTCCCAGACGTTTAAAAGCTGTTGTGGATGCTAAAGGATATCCTACTTAATATTAATTTAACGAAAAATTAGAATATTTACTAATATGTAGAGTTTTTTACGATGACTTTTGTGTACGATGACTTTTGTGAGATAAAGTTTTTGGTTCTTTTTGATTATTGGTTTCTTAAAAATAAATTTTTACTATGTTTTTAAAATATTTCATGTAGTTTTGTTAAGAATAGATTATAGATCTTATTATTAAATACCCATTCTGAAATATTCATTTTAATTAATGGATAGACCTCTATTTCATTGAAAATCGTAAGTGTACGAACACTTTTGGGAGCCACTGTATATCCATGCACTAATAAATATTAATGGAAAAACTGTTTAATAATTATTTTACGTCATATTATCTATTCTCGATGCATTTACTGTTTCGTGGATGTTAACAGGTGTTAAAGGTATCGGAAGTTTTTCATCTATAAAATTTTCAATATCTTTTAATAAGTAAAAATCAAATTTCGAAAATAGTTAATCCCAGTTTTGTATTAGTTCCTTATATGTTGTGAACAAGATTAAAAACTTACAACTATCGCAAATTTGAGAGTTAGACATTAGCCATCCTAAATAATAATGACTTCACTGGACTTCACTGTTTTGATTGGAAAAAAATGATTCTATCAAAACAGTCTATTGTGGTATTTTAACAAAATACCAAAAAGGGTATATTAAGAGATTGGTAATTTAATGAGGACCGGTATAAACCTTGCCAAAACGGCCGAAGTGAAATACCTTAATCAAATATGGCTGAATCTATATGAATACTTTAAACGGTGTAAACAGTATTTATTGTCGGCTGGAAATTAGGCGTACACGTAGATCGGGCTATTAATTTCAAATCACAGAACTACACTCTAAACTGCACCAATACCGCAGCGATATTTACTTCTTTCTTTGCATTTTTTGCTGAGTTTTTCCTAACCCCCCCCCCCCCTCTTTTTTCATGTAATAACTCTTTTAGTTTCTTTCAGTCCTTGGTGCAAGAAGAATGCCGGTGGCATTCGAGGGCAGATAGCGCTCCTCGATTTATTAAAATTTAAAACTGTTCATTATATTGCACCGAATATAATGCCGAACTGTTTTTTTTTTCCTTTTATTTTCTTGTTTTAAACCTCCTCCCAACTGGCAGCGTGCACTGTCCATGCTTGCATGTGCGTAAATATTGAAATGTATTATAATTCCTTCCGTGTGCGATCATTCCAAACGAGGTTGCGCCAGAGCTGGCGGAGGAAAACGAAATCGACAAAATAATCAGCGGCTTCTGCCTTTTTCATATCTCTCTGTCCTTGGAAGGTCGATCTGCGCAAGCATGGAACTAAAACGGAGATTTTTTTTCTTTTTTTCTTCTTCCCAGCGCTCGAGAAAATGATTTGCAACCATTTGGTTTCGCCCATTGCTACCGTTTGTATACGTGATTTGGCAAACTTCACAGCAGTCTGTGCCATATGTTATTTAACGCCCTTAGGCTGTTTTCAAAAGGAATTTTGCTGTTAGGAGAGTCGAATCAGTAAATTCTTTTTAGGAACTGCGCGTTTTCGTAAACATTACAACACCTCAAAACTAACGAGTCTGAAACGAGTTAGACATAAAAATCGTTTTGTCTGAGATTTAGTACTCTTTCAAATAACGTCCAGTTCTTCATTAGGGCATCTTTTCAAAAAATATTTTAGGGTTATGAAAACTATTTGAAATCTTAATTTTACCACATCCTTAACTATAACATCCTTAAATATACCATGCCATAGTAGAACAAAAATTTCCCGTAGAGGTATTTATTTTTAAATGTCAAAGGCCATTCTTTGAAACATGAATTTTGTCTTTGTTGTCAGTCTTTGATAACTTCCACGGTAAAAGATAACTTTCCAGAGATTATGTATTTATTTGTGTTGTGTCAATAAAATATTCCATATCTGGAAGTAACCCCTAAGAGGTTCTTAATTATCTTGAGGTAATAATTTTCTGTATCTGATTTTTTTCATTTATTTTTAATGAGGTATTGCACTTCCGCAAAATGAATCATACTTTTAATTAAATGAAACTGGAATCAGTGCTGTTAATAGACAAATAAGCTCTCAATTCAAGTGGAGTATTATTTTTTACCATTCAGTTGAAAGAAAAGTGTTTAAACTGCAGCACCCGAACGTGCAGTTCTCGTTATGCCTTTTGTTTCACCCCGAAATAGTGTTTCAAAATAATAGTTCATTTGGGACAGAGCACAGAGTTGGAAAGTGTCGGCTGTAAGCGTAGGATTCCCGGCTGGTATTTATATACATGTCGGAAAGTGTTTTTTCTTGCCCTCTAGACGGAAAAAAATGATTCTATCAAAACAGTCTATTGTGGTATTTTAACAAAATACCAAAAAGGGTATATTAAGAGATTGGTAATTTAATGAGGACCGGTATAAACCTTGCCAAAACGGCCGAAGTGAAATACCTTAATCAAATATGGCTGAATCTATATGAATACTTTAAACGGTGTAAACAAGATATTTCGTAATATTTACTGGAGACAAAAATAAGAGATAAGCCCTTATTAGTGAAACTTTTCTTGTAAATGTAATTGTTCCACAGTTATAGCCTACTTCATTAGTCTTTATTTTATTTATATCTAGACATCGATCTGTTATTTAAGATTTAATGGCTCTTTGATTTTTCCAGTCTTTTAAGCCATAGGCATCTTATTGCCTAATGCGTCGACCCCGATTCTCAGGAGCTTTAAATCCTATCAACAGTTTAAGATTAGGGTAAAACATACGGTTTTAGAAGTAAATGGATTATTCATTAAAAATAAATAAATAAATAATTAAAAAATGGAGGAGGAATCAGGTTAAGACAAGTGATCGAAAATCGTTCGTACTGAAGAATCAAATTTACCTATCATGTGACCAAAATTACCTAGCATATGAGTGGAAGTGGCCGTTCTAGGCTTTGTTGAAAATGGCTTTCACTTTGATGGGTGAACTATTCTCATCATTTTTTATCCTTAAATTCCCAGACAAAACGCTAAGCAAATAAGTGAACTAACTGATTGAAGATATGAATCTCTAATTATGCTGGAAATATTCCGATTCTTTTGTTTATTCCTATATCTGGAAGACTTTCAACTGTAATGCAGTTTATTTTATAAAGGATACATTCATATTTTTCGAATTCGTACCAAAAAAGAGTTCGTGAATAGTACTACTGTCTCCATAGGCCATTGGTTTGAGAACAACTGCTATATTACCATCTCCAATGAGTAACGAATTTTAAAATTAATCGTTTTCTCGTGATTTAAATAAAACAATACCGATCAAAACCTGTATTTGATCTCCGATTTGCATCTGCGCTGAAGTTTCCAGCTGATTCGTTTTTGTCTCCCATGCGAATTTTGATTGCGGTAGTGGAAAAAAATTTCATTGTTCTCTTAATTCCGTCCACACCTCTGAGTCGATAATAATAGATAATTACTAGGTGTGTGTTTCTTTTGTGACGGATTTTAAGTCTGCACATGTATGTGTGCACAAATTTTTCTTTTGTGTGTGTTCAGGACCGATTAGGGCGTGTGGAAGGAGGCTTTTTGGAGGTTCGCGTGTTTTTCCCGTTACCGTGTCAGGAGGATTGGATTTTTGTTTATTACTAATTATATCGATTGCATTGTTTCCGTGACTTGCGAGGAAAAGGTTTTCGCAGGGGCGGAATTCTGGTAAATTTTGGGTGAGGCATCGATTTTCCTTTGGAAGTTTATTTATATTTTATACTTAAGAATTATTTATTTACGAACAGACGGGTTTTTTTCCTTTTAATTATCTATTTTACTCTATATTTAGGAAATTTTTTGCTAGCTAGCTACAGTGCTACTTTTCAGTGCAGTGATTTAATCAAAGTGATATCAGTTCTTTTATTATCCACTAGTTATTCCATTTATTCGTATTCTTGTTGCTGGTTCGCGCGGTCGTCAATTTCCTTTGAATTAGTCAGTGTTCATAATTTAGTTTGGCATACTGCATATTCTGTGTTAATTATTTCAGAACTGCTACGCGATACACTTAAAAATTTTTAAGAAAATATAAGGATAAAATGTATAGCAAGCTGGGAAGCTTCTTGAAATAAATAACAAATTTCAATATTCGTAGTGTTTTACTATGCATTGCTCCCCGTTTATTCTTATTTATGTAACAAGACAGGAGCTAAAAAAACAGTGAAATTTACTGGAATTGTTTCGTTTTCAGTATCGCCAACTATACTGAATGAACGAAAATGTATGTTTCCGAAGTTTAACCTTACAGAATGGCACTAAACACGCACGAAATAAATGAATAACTTACATCAGTAAATTACAAAGGGAAAGTTGACGTTTCATGAAGCAAGAATATTTTATAGTTACATAGACACTGTACATGAAACTTACCATCATTCAGGTTGTAATATTTCTTGCAGTTAAAACTATATAAGTTGTATTTGCATTTGTCGGTCGCCTAGCAACTGGATTTGACTGTCAGTGCATCGACTGGGTCTGTAAAATGAGTAAACTTTTGGAGATATCACCTTTTAATATATTTCACTGCAATTTTAAGGATAGGTTTCAGTCTAGGATTCTAAAATTCTTTTTTTTTTCTTCTTGTGACTTTTGAATTTAGACGCATATTTAAACATTTTTAATAATTATATACTCGATTTATAAGAGAAATTTTGTTACAGTTTTTAAATAAATTCTTATATTTTTCATTGTTTTACAACAGTAGTTTTGTTTCCAATCATTATTTATTATTTTTTTAAATTTACTGGAGTGACTGTGTTTAAAAAAAAAAAAAAAAAAATGGGGAAGAGGCACTGAATTCCAGGGTTTCCCTCTTCCCTCCCCTTTTAACTCCCATACGTATAAATGCTACCCATATTTATATGGAGATATTCTTAATCACCAGTGTATCTAACCATTTAAAAGGCACTCTTTCACTCTATTGAACGTCTGCAAAATGTTGTTCCAGAAGAATGGTGTTTTACGAATGACTCTTAAGTTTGGAAAAAAAAAAACTCATTTTGCGTTCCTTTCATTACTTAGTCAAAAAATTGTTTTCATTTCAGCATAATACAAAAGTGCAACCATCCTTCCGGCAGTTTTTTTTTCTGATTACTTATGTCTCGTATTATATCACTGGCGTGAGAAGTCCAGACAGAGTTCATTCTATGCTAAGAAAAAGTGAATAACCGTGTCTTGGAATAGGAAGAAATTTCTTGCCGCTCACGCGCATGCGTGGTGTTTTCTAATTTGGCGTCAATTTCTCCTGGCGACATGGCACTTTTGGGTGTCCTATATTTCCACGAATTGGCGACAGATATATAATTTTAATGAACGAAATTGGTTCCAGATAAAGAAATGCGCTCGCTTTTTAATAGATTTACTGATTATTGCTGTTTGTTTCTTCTGGGTGTGTAAAGAAAATTTCTTAGATCTTCATTGTTAAATTTCCTGACTTACACTGTACGTTACTGTACTTCGGCCAATTCTATATATTTTGTATTCGACATATGTATTATTCAACTGAGTTTCTGTTGACCATTAAAATTTTTTTAAAACGTTCTTTCACCCATTTAAAAGTTGTATTATATCAGAAAAGAAACATCACCAAACAGCCACTTTTTACACATATCAACTTTTTGTTTATGTAATAATTTTGCGGAGCATACCATGGTTGTGAATCGTAGTTTTGGAGCCATATTAACGTCAGGACAATCAGTAGGCTAAATTAAGAATTTTCGTTGTCTTCTCAATTTTTATTTATTTATTTATGTATTTTTTCTTTTAAATTTAAATCACCTTGAGTGGCGCTCACTCTGTTATATTTATATTTGTTAAAATGGCGTTTATATAGCTTTCACTTTTAAAAACGAAACAATTAATTGAAACAACAAATTGTCACACATTACATTGAAAAGTTATAATGCAATAAAACATTTGTGTTACAACAACTATAGGAATAACGAGATTTGGGTTCAACGTTTTGTGGTTACTACAGAGCACGATTTTAAAATTTGTAGTCCTTGAAAACAAGACTATGCTTCTGCAATTTAAAGCGAATCCTTGCGGAAGATTTGATGAAGCTCATTATGCTTTCATTTTTTGTATGCTAGCAGTTTCTTTCCTCGTTGTGAGTGGCCTTACTCGTGAGCGAGTGTTCTGTCATTTGGCTAAATTGTCTTATATCACTATCTCTAGTTTCTCATCTCACTTTTGAGAAGGTGGCTTTCAACGCCCTTTGGCACTTATGCACCCCAAGGGGAGATCGGGCGTGGGAGTAGCAAAGTCGAACTGACCCTTACAGTATTCAGGCGTAAAAGGAGCCTGAGCGAGCACTTCGAAGTGTCCGGATCTTTTTTGGAGGTTAGTTGCCTATGGTGCGGTCAGATCAAGCTATCCGTTTTATATTCGGAAGCAATTCTGATTAAAGTGCAGTCTCTAGGTTTTTCAGAGAAAAGTTATCTATCTGTTTAACACATTTAAAGAGGTTTCTGAATGTGTAATTGTAAACATAGTGAAACTTCTCTATGGCGGCCAGTAATTGTTCGAAAAACAGTGGTCGTTTTGAGGGGTAGCCGGGTAGAGAAGTTTCACTGTATTTGTTGTAGATTTTGTGACTCTTGTGTTATTTACTGACTTGAGAACGTTATACCTTGTTTCGACCGTTTGCAATGAAATTTGCTTGGTAAATATCCTACAAAATAATAATTGTAATTCCCCTAATAGTGTTCTGTGTATGTATCTGTCATGTAACGCTTCCGGAGCGACCGCTTCATAAATATATCAGCCTATGGCATCCATTTTGTTTTATGAGTTAGGCTTAACAAGTAAAGTTCAAAAAGATTATTTGCTATCTAAACCCAAATAATTTTAATTAAAACAACGTAATATCGACACAAATCAACTTTATTTTGATTTTTAGACGGCTGTAATACAAGTATTCATTTTATATATTCAGAACTTGAAAATGTAAACACGAGTGAGTACACCGTGTATTCACCGTGATTCATTCATCGTCATTAATTTAAGAAAAATTGAATCAGAGAATCTTCTTCACAATAAAACAGTGTTTCATTATATTATTATTTTAATATATATATATTTATATTTTAACAATATAATATATATATTTTTAACCAGATATTACAATAATGTCAAATTTAGTATTTTCGGAAAGTTGCAAACTCGACGCATGCGTAGTGATACTTTCAAAACTCTCTACACGGTAGAAATGAATATTTCTAAATTGCCAACCCGCGTGGCTTTCATGTGATTTTTCGTAAAGCATTCTATTCGATGATAGTGTTTTAATTTCTGTTTAATATTTACTTTTAATAGTACTTTTATAACGGTTTGTATTCTATTCGATTTCTTATTTAAACGGTGTGACGTAACATATTGGCGAGCCCCCCCCTTTTTTTTTTTCTTTTTTTAAAATTTCGCAATGCCTGAATGATTATATTTGGATGTAAATTTCAAGCTAAGTGACTGAATTTAACATTTTAATTGTGTTTAATTGAATATTTATTTGCTTAAAATTGTTCTTTTGTTCTTACTGATTTTTCGTAAAGCATTCTATTACGATGATAGTGTTTTTAATTTCTGTTTATTATTGTATTTTTGCACGTGAGTTATTTGTATGAATTTTTCTCTGATTTTCTTTAGTTTATATATTTTATTTTTGCTTAATATATTTATACATAGCATATTTATACATGTATATAGAGTAATACATGAATATATAATATATTTATATTAAATTGAAATAGATTGAGTTAGATTGTTAAATTTGAATTTATTCTTATTTATTGAAATAGACTGCAAAAATTTTTAGCATGTGAGTAATTTGTATGAATTTTTAATCTGATTTTCTTTAGTTTATATATTTTATTTTTGCTTAATAAATTTATACATAGCATATTTATAGCATATTAGTTGGATTTTGCAAGTCGGATTGAAAAATTACCGGTAATCATGTTTTATTCCAAGAAGAAAGACGTTTTTTTATTATAAACTCTGATTATAACATCTTGGATTATTACAACATTTTTAATTATAACATCGGATTGAAAAACAGCTAATATTCTGTAAAAATTTCTAATATTTTAACAAGGTTATGAACCTTTTTTTTTTCTTTGGAACTGTTCAATTATTTACCGTCAAGTTTTGACGGGTACTATTTAGGTATATATTCGTATATATAATATTATTCGTAACCTAATCAATTTTTTCTCTTAAATATCTTGTACTCTTTCTCTACTTTTATTAATATGTATAGTCATTAAAATCAAGATTTTAAGAGAAAACAATTTGAGACGTAAAATTTTGTAGTTACTGTGACGCGAATAATTAATTATTTGAGTCATATGATTGGTCTGCGCCACATTTGCTGGATATAATACTCTATTATAGAAAATTGTGTTGGCGTGCACCGTCACTGGTATTTAAAGAGACTTGCTGGAAATCAAGCTTTAAAGAAAAAAGATTTTTTTTTATTTATTATTTCGAAAGATAAATATTTTAATGCGAGGTGAAATCGCATTGTGGATGGGTTTTCAAGAGCCTACTCGTTTAGAGGGACAATTTAACTGAACCTCTGCGAATGGACCTATTGCGGTAGGAGGAATTGAAAAGTTTCAAGACGTTGTTTGGGAAAATTCTGACGCGATTATTGGTTTATTTAAATATTTCCACAGTGACTAATAAGCGACAAGTGACGTCATACATGGGAAAAAATGCAATGGGTCCATTATATTTCCTCCTGGTTTTTTATTTCTTCTTTTATTATGAGATGAATGTTGGATTGTGTCATCAGTTCCTAGAATTCGTGTACAATATTAAAGTGTTTCGTAGTTTTATACTAACTCTCCAATTCATAATGTAATAACTTTTACGAGCATCCCACTTTCACATTAACTGAACAATTATGTCGCTATTTGAATTTTGTTTTGTGATCTTAAGGTGTTGCATCAATCGACATCGCAAATCTTTTATCCCATTGTTAAGCTATGTAGAATTTTCCTCTCAGTATTTTCCTAATCGCGGGTTAGCAAACACAAAATTTTGAATTCTATTTTATGCATTTGAGAAGAAACCTTTTAGCGCTGGTCGTCGTTGTTGTAACCTTGTACTATTTTTTTTAATAACTTAGTAACACATCAAATATACACCAATAAATTAATGCCCTAAATTTAGTTCGAATAAAACTAAAATTTTGAAAACAAAAACTAGTTTTAATGCGCTTTTTATTTAAACGCTTATCTTCGTATGAAAAAGAAAATAAAAAATATACGTTTGCTAATATAAACATTCTGAAAACACGGCAAAAGCATTATTCCATTTATGAAAAACCAGAGCACATGCGTGCTCTTTGAAATACTATTTCCTCGTTAACGATATCAAAGGACACTCGCGCGAAACGCAACAAAACTGTCTGTTGAAGTCTGTGTACAACAAACAGTCATTGACTCCGGATTTCGTGAACTGTAAAAATTCGCAGCGTCGTGCCACACACTCTGAATCGCCTTATTACGCGCCAAAGTTGGCGATGAATTGCTGTTCCTCGGTCCCCATCTGTAGTTATGTAACCCTTCGGAAGGCAGGGCGGCAAGGTCAGCCGCAGTGCCAAGGTCAGTGTGCAGGTGTCGTCACGGATGACGTAGCCTTTCCACGTGCGAGAGAGAATACTCGGTTGGTGAGACGATGACAGTGTGTTGCCGAACGCCGCGACATAACCGTTCGATGCTGATAACTTCTGTGTGCTTCCTTATTTTGTGATTTTTAGGATGCTGTAACGAATACATCGCCGGTCGCGATGTTGTTGGTGATCATCGATTTTTATCGGGATACACCTTGTTTATTGTGTGTTGATTTCTCTATTCATTTTAAAATTCGCTGAAGATTCAAGGGTATATAGTCTGCTGACAATATTTGGATTACCTGTATCAAGGTATTACGTTCTTTAAGTTGTTTTTCGTTACGTTATAATAATTTGTCTCAGTGAAAAATTTGAAATTTTTTTTCTCCCCCACCCCTTTTAAAAAAAACAAAAACAAAAAACATGTTATAGATTTTAAGCGACAGTTTATTAGATTCGTTTACACGCATTTTTTCTTTAAGCGGGTGAAAGCTTTGATAACAAACTGGGACATTTTTCTTCCTGTCCAGTCATGCTGATTTTAACTGGACCTTTTTTTTTTTTTATTTTTTTAAACCTATCAAGCACTTCAAATCCTCCCCTATTAGAAAAACCAGGAAGGTATAAACCGAACACAGCATAACTTAATTTATCCCCATCTGATGTCCTGATATCTGACCTCAGTCACACATTCTCAGATTTATTATTTATTTATTTATTTATAATGCAACGGACTTGTTCGCAAACCATCACCATTTATTCAACGAATCTGAAACACTGATCATTAATTACACCTATAGCTATATCTAGACAAAATCTATATCTTGATCAACCTATATCAAGAGCTATATCTTGCTCGATTTTAACGAATATCTTTAGTGTACAATATAATAACAAAGGAATTCATTACAGCTGGAAAAGTTTAAGTGATTTCAGAACCAGGGGCCACTAAGCGATGAGTGACGTCATGTCTGCGAAATAAAAAAAAGTTCATTGGTTCCATTAACGGTACTTGCAGAGACTGCTAAGTATAGTCCCTTGCAAATGTTTTACACCAGTGGTTTTCAAACGTTTTATTAATTGTACCCTTTAGTTATAAATTACAGTCTAATACACCCCCACAGTAAAATTTTTCAGCGTTTGAAAAAAATTATGACTACTAGGCAAATTTTTGAAGAAGTTTCAAAATGAAACCTATTTAATAAAAGTATATTAAACGTTGTAAAGATATTTTAAGAATAGATCGCTTTATTGCCTTATTTGTCGCAATATTTCATGAAAATCGTTATAATCAGATTAAAAATAATAATAATTTTTTTTAAAATTCTAATAAAACGGGCAACACAAAATTGGGTCAAAATTTTCAGCCCTTTTGTGATTCAGTTGTGAAATAAATAATCCTTAAGTTCCTAAAGAGCGAGAGACACAACTTTCTAATTTATTCCGTAGAGCCCATGAGGTATCAATATTTTAGTTACACGGAGAAAGTAAACTTGAGAATGAGACTGAGTATATTTTCGAAAAAAAGAAAAAGAACTAACAGTTTAAGAGTTAGTCAAATTAATCAAAGGTAAACCTTTCCTGCCACTTCCGGTTTTCAAGTTATGTTACAAATGAGTCCTAAAGACCACATAACCCCTAAAAGTTACCTCAGTATGAGTGCGAAACCTTACCACAGATCTGACCTCACCACCACAGCATGGACACGGATACGCCTAAACCTACTGGTTTACGCATATCCGCGTCCAAGAGGAGATGAAGCAAGATCGCGGGATGCGCGCACCCGCGTCCCAACAAATTATTTAACAACTGACATATATTCGCGGCATGAATCTCATCATTTTTCCATTTAAATATTTTTTGAAAAACTCGGTAGCAGAGATAATCCACTGTAATGAAAGCAGCACCTTTTTTTCCGCTTCTTGACCACGAAGCAGTTAGTTGCATTGCTATTATTATTTTAAGAAGACGGAATGGGTGTTATATGTAAATGAAGTGCTCGTCTTTTCAACGTCATATTCAGTTGCCCGTATGAGTGGGGAGAATTTTTTTCCATCTGAAATGCGTGTCTTTATTTTTTGAGACTTCTACTTCATTGGTAAAAATGTTAGCCAATTTATGTTATAAAATGAACTATGCACGTGTAATTCTGTAATTTAAAGTATTGATTCTTTATGTTTATTTCTTAAAACTATTGTTATGGAAGAGTCCAATTTAGTGTTACAGTGGTATATCAACTAATTTTCCAACGAACGTCGTGCTAAATCAACGGTTTTGATTTTTCAAACGCAGTATTTTTGTATTTTTTTACCACGTTTTTATTAACTCGCTTTCTTGTTTGTCCAGTACAAATCTTACAATCGATTTTTAACTAACTTCCGACTAGCTAGACATTTGAAACTTTTAGAATTGCTCAGAACACGATGACAATGCATTATTTAATACTTTCAGGTATCTTTAAGCGGATTTGAATTCATTTTCAGTTAATTTTGTTGTTTGAAAATTTCTTATAATTGCTCTCTTTATTACGCACTAGCTGGGCTTCGCCCGGCTAGGTTCGGGCTTCGCCTAGCTACGCTCAAGCCATCCGTGTAACATACTTATGTACTTCGGGCCCCACAAAAGAAAAAAAAGGCCTACAAATGTGTTAAATTCAAGTCAATTTTCATTCCCGTCGCTGCCGACAGATTGCACCACTGCACATACTGGATATATATGACTTGATTTCTCAGAGGGATGACGCTTCATTAGAATCCAAATATCTCTAAAACTATTGAATTAACAGAATAAGTGTACGCAGAAAAAATTATTAGTTTTCGAAGCTCTTTCGAAATATGTAACATTTATGTACTTTCATGAGAAAAAAAAATACACCGATTCCTGTATTTGTCGGCCATGTTTTTTGGAGGATAAGTCCGCCCGGTCGCGTTACGGTCACTTGATCTCGACAAACCCTTCTGTTACGTTATTTATATAGATTTGATCATTTTCTTTCAAGTTGATGGAATAATTTATCAGAAAAAATTTAAAAAAGTATTTATCTATATATATAAAACAGTTCCGTAACTGATTCATTCATTCATTCATTCATTCATTCACTGACTGACTGACTGACATACAACGCACAGACCAAACCGATGGACCTAAAGGGCTGAAATTTTGCTATTCTTCTAATAGTGTAGGGGTGCATTAAGAAAGATTTTTCAAAAATTCTTCTTAGATTTTTTAAAATTAAATTTTTAAGCTGTTTTTTAAACTTTTTTTACGTTTGCATTTAAAATAATACATTGAGGGTTATAAAATTTATATCACGAGAAAGATCATAAAAATTCCTTCAAAATGAAATTTTTTTCGAATTTTTACCTCAATTTCCTGATTTTTGGTGAATTTTTAAAGATTAATTTTTAGAATTTAATTTATTAAATGCTGATCACGTGATTTCTTTTTCTGGTAATTTAAATAAATTTATCGTCACGTGCAAAAAAAAAAAAATAGACAAAAAAATATTTTTTTCTTGCTAATGCGGCAGACGATTGGACTTTATTTTGTCTATAAAAATATCCCTCACGATTTTTTATAAATATGTTTTTTTTACATCAATTGTATACATTGATCGTCGTATTTATTATAAATATATATATATATATATATATATATATATATATATATATATATATATATATATATATTGGAATTAATTGCATACATTGACCGTTGTATTTAATTTCAATGTACTCCGTAGCGAAGCGCGGGTTTTCAGCTAGTTAATACATAGAATTGTCAAGTTTATATGATTCAACAGAAAATTTAAAAACGGGGTATATAAAAAGTTCTTTTTTATCTTGTAATTATGTATGAATTAGGCTTAGGTTTCAAACTTTATGAAACAAGAATTGTAGATAGTTTGCTTTGCTTCCCCCCCCCTCCCCCCCCCCCAAAAAAAAGGTAATATAAAAAAAATATTAAAAAAAAAAAAATTGTGAATATTAGTTATTAATGTTTATACTATTGGAAGTCAGTAAGTGGGAACAGATTAATATTTTAATTTAAAGACGCCTTTTGCGCAGGCTGAAAAATTAGTACTGCATTTGACGGCACTTTCTACCGTGACAACTGCATGTGCATCTGAAAAGGGTGCAATTCAGCGATCGTTTGATGTAAAGTGAAGTTTAAAAAATAAATCAAATGAACAGCCAAAATGTTCTATTGCTGAAGACATTTAGTATCTCATGGAGAGAAAATTTTCGGATGCACGGGGAGAAAGTTTTCGGTACTTTTGTGGATTTAGGATAGTAGAATATTAGGTTTCTTATATAATAATTTTGAATTTTATAAAGCTTCCCCGTGATTTAGTCTGATTTCTCTATCATTACTTCATGCTGTAACGACTTTTAAATTTATGTATATGTGCGTAGGATTCAGAGAGAGAAAGAGCGAAAAATTCATATCTACTCTTATTGTATCGTTTAAAATTGGCTGAAAACCTAGAATATCAGGCGTAAGTGGCAATTTATGAATTCCCATTTGCTTACTTAATTTACTCGTAGATTTTTTAAACACATTATTTAAAAAAAATTTTATTTTATTTTTTAAGTAAAAAATACGTCGGGAATTTTTCTGTTACTCCTGTAATTTCATTTTCATTTCGTAGTTTGAAATATAAGTTTGTTGTTTTAATAAAAGTAATGTGTGTAGTGTTACATATATGAATGAGGAATTAAATGTAAGACATTAGAACTTTCTAGTTCAACGACCTTGATCTTGACTTAGTGACCAATAAGTTCAGGCAGCATAATGCGGTACCTCCCACTTTGGAAGCGTTGCAATATATTAAAAATGCTGTAAGCTTAAAACTATATGAAATGTTAAACTTGAAAGTAAATGTTTACATAGTTGTCCTGTACTCCTACCTTTTTGAAAATTAAAAAAAAAAAATTTACTTAAAAATAAATACATTCTGTAGAAGGAAATAATCAGGAAAATCTTACACTACATTAAGACTACAGGTAGAATCGCATGCAATTAATATGAAACGAATTAGACTAAAAAGCAATGGGCAACTTTTCAAAATTCATTAGCTTGAATTCTTTATTTTTTTTTCTTTCTTATTCTTAACTGCTTTTTTCAATCGTAGAAAAGGGGAAAGCAATCGAACTGTTTATAAACTGTTCTAGTAATTGTTTCGTATAATATCAGTACAGTTATAAAATATCGTAAAATGCAAAATAAATGAAGCCGTGGAAAGTCTTCAAAGCTGACCTATGGAGTAAAAACGTTCTATTGTCAGTATTTTTTTCATTAAAAAACGGAGTTTTACTCAAAATTGCAAGACAACTACATTAATCATTTCGATAATCTGTATTCAACGACACAAAGTAAAAACCGGAGAAACCCTACAATTTGATATTTTCATTTGAAACCATTAAAAGTACCCCGTTAAAATATTGTTTAAAGAAAAAAAGCAGATATTTAAATACAAAAACATTATCTTTGAACACCACTGGAGTGAATGTGTGAAAGCATTTTCATTTTAAATTTAGAAGTACAAATTCGCTCTATCATTTTACAAGACGATCGTAAAAAAAAAATTCCGCCAAACAGCGCGACTGTTTTCGTTACTGGTGATTGTGGGTATAATGCAAGCTATAACTAAAAACTTGTGCTTCGTTATTTTGTTTATCAGATACTTAGACGCAGTTTTTATTTATTTGAATGCTGTAGCTTCACAGCTCATATTATAGGAGATACCGAACGCCACTTGCCGGAAATCGTAATTCTAATCCAGAAAGTTCACCCAATTTGATAAGGTCGGGGACTTTAAACTTTAGTCCCCAGTCTAATTAGCCCTCGTGAAGCAAAAGATGACCGTAGCGCTCGTTAGCTGCTGTGTACTAACCCTATTGGATTCGCTCGCCTCAATGTTAACCATTGGAGAAAATGTGTCCAAGGATTGCCGACTTGGATTTAAAGATTTTTTTTCTTTTAATTGTACTCCGTAATAGAGAAAGAAATTTTACGCCTTGGGGTAATTTTTCGTTTTAAAAAAATGCAAGTAATATTTTTTAATTTAAATTCTTCGGGGAAAAATCTGGTATAGTATGTTTTAAATTCTCAAATTCCTTTGGTGAGCGAAATTTTAAAAATGAATCTTGTTACAAGGTGTAGAAAAGTTTAGGCTGTCCGAAAACACCATTTTTATTGGATAATCCTCATTTATGTAGCCGTAAACAGTAGACAAATTTTCTCCATAGGTTAACATTGGAGTGAGCGAATTCAATAGGGTTAGTACACAGCAGCCGTAACCAATCAACACGCCTTACTTGATCAGCACATGAATGATCGTTAGAATGGATTTTCGTGGAATTGTCTGTACTTACATTAGGCAGGGGAAGAGACTCCATCTCAGACTGGAAAACATCTATTATTTTATCACTGCGGATATGCTTCATTTTGGTTCCTGATTTTCTTGCGCCTTTTCTTTTGGGTTTCATCTTCATTATGTGCCCGGGCGAGAGATGAGTAGTTTATTGAAGGGAAGAAAATTTTTAGGAGGGGAAAACTTGAAAAAGTAGGTAATAACAGAATCCGAAATTAAAGGAATATCTTCTATTCGATTGGCAAAATGTTATGGCGGAGAACATTTAGCGTAGCATATAATTTTCCCCAACTCCATGCAATCTAAAATACGGGTTTAGTTTGGGAGAAGTATAGCAGGAAAACTTCAGCAAGGAGTGATGAGAAACAGAAGTGGAAATCAAGAAACTACCTCACACTCGATCGATAAAGTATCCTTCCAATGAATAGCTTAGTATTTATATTACTAATGGCTAAATCATCATTAAATACATGCTTCCGTATATTCTCTTGTTTTAGAATTGCTAATGTAAAATAGGGCAGCACTCTGAATGGAATATGTCATATTTACCGGTACGTAAATTTTGCATAAAAAAATGTTGAAATTTTGCAGAAAAAAAATTTACACTATGTAAAATTTTGCATTTATTCGCAAATAAATAAAAAATAAATAAATAAATATATATATATATATATATATATATATATATATATATATATATACACACACACACACACAGGGCTAGATTTGAGGCGGAACGCGCCGGAACGGCGTTCCGATACCTCTCTTTATCAATAATTTGGAATACCCCACACACCCCCCGGAAGGTTACCGTTCCAGCACCTCTATTTCTAGAAATCTAGCACTGTATGTATATATATATATATATATATATATATATATATATATATATATATATATATGAAATGTCCGGAATGGACATCTCATGAAATAGGAGCATACATCGGAGCCGGAAAATAATAAAATCAGCTTCAGGAACAAACTTATTAAACAGTAAAGCAACACATCTTGCTCGCTTCGAGCCAGTCCAGCGTCTCTCGCAAAGAGTGCCAAAATAGAATTAGGTCAGAGAGGTTGCCAGAATTGGCGGAGGAAGTTAGTATGTGGGAAGGTGAAGTGTTTACGTCAAGACAAGAAGGAGGGGTTACCAGGACAGAAATGAAGTACAGAATGGGCGATTATAGGTAGTTAGTAATATTATCACACATATATATATATATATATTAATTAAAAAAATTTGCATTTAATTAAAAAAAATCACAATTTTACTTACTTGGTTATGTAAGTATAAAAATTCTTCGTTAAAAGCTAACATTGTAGTAGTTTCCACATTCTCTTCCTTAAGTCTTTAGCAATAAGTAATAAGAAAATTTCGAGAGTGAGAGTTCTCAGTTAAAGACATTAGAGATAGGCAATTATGTTAATAAATTATTACTATTATTACCAAATTTCGCTTATAAAGCCGTTTATCACCGAGTTTTTGGCCAAAAAGTAGTAAAAAATAATTTTTGCTTTTATTCGCTCATGTCAAATTTCGCATTTATTCGCGCCTATTTCGTAAATACGAAAATTACATATCCCTAGTCATATTATATGCGCGTGGATTATTATGTACTATCAAACTATGGTCTTGTCACAATCGCAAATGAATCTATGGTTATTTCAGTCGGTCTAGCACTGGAATTTCTGTTGGAATATTAATTTAGATATCCCGTTTTT
Organism: Dolomedes plantarius; assembly: GCA_907164885.2. NCBI lineage: Eukaryota > Metazoa > Arthropoda > Arachnida > Araneae > Dolomedidae > Dolomedes > Dolomedes plantarius. The sequence goes on along the minus strand of OU015495.1, from coordinate 157,909,083 downwards.
TCTCTCTTCGGTATGCGCTGTTAGTATTACCCCACATCCCCTTCGTATACCTGACTTTAAAGAATCTCTTCCAGGTGCTACTTATTATTGTCCTTTTGTTTAAATTAACCTTTGCTTTCAACCCTGAAAACTCGCTTTCGAAGACACACGTGTTTGCCCAAGTGTGCGGCTGAAATATTGCACCGTGTTGCATTGGAGAGTTCTGTGAGAGTGAGAGCTAGGAAGCGATCACATGGGGGCGATATTCCTCTGAACCAGAGCCTGCGTGCTTTAACTCCACAGTCGGCATAGGTGTTCCTAGCTTTTCGGAATCGGTTATAAGGTGCACATCGCGGGCAGTTTTGCCCTCATGTTGCAAAAAATAACCTTAGTGTTCTAAACCTTTCGTTAGAAACTGACGTAAAAAGTCAACTACAACTGTTTAAAAAGGTTCAGTACCGTACTCATTTCGATTTAAATTCTTTATTAATAGTTGATAATCTGGCATTTTATGTATACCCCAAACAATTTGAAACCTTTAACTTTCATAATTTTCTTTTATCTTGCAGCCGTCTGGTTCATTAGATCAGAAAATATTGACAACCATTCCACCAACCTTCGTAATTTTCCACAGAAAGTAATATATTGCTCATACATAAAATATATCCATTGTAATCAGTTAAGTTTGAGAAAAATGGGTTCTGTTCATACTGTAAATGTTAATGAAATTAAAACATAATCGGTATTTCATATGCTCAAATGAAAAATTGTACAAATTTAAAAAATAAAATTCAATTAAAAAAATTCTTTTATTTAATCCCAGAAGAATTAATTTCCTCCACGTTATGTGTTTCGAAGACATAAATAATCCTAATGGACGTATCTGTATGTATAAACATTAGAGTGTTTGGAGGCGTATTCTATACATGTGTAGATTAAAAACAAAACAAACAAACAAACAAAAAAGTGTATAGATAACTTATAACTGTTGGAGGTGGTTTTAATATAAATAAGAGCAAACTTTTTATTTCAATTTTATTATTTGAGATTCGAACTTTAATAATCAAGCTTTCTCTTCTTCAACTGCTATTTTGGATTGGCGTTTCGAGCGAAACTGAAAGTTATTAAAAGCATGCATTTAAAAAAAATTGTGGTAATTCATTTGTTGACATCAGATTACTTTCAAGATAAAATATGGCAGTTATTTGCATTTCTGCATATATGTATTTCCTTTTTCGTGCGTCTGTGTAAATGTGTTTGAGTGAGTGTTTATTGCACGTTGTCTCCAACATGCCCCTAAGATTTTGATTACCTGTTGGGCTTCCGATTATATAAGGCCGCACTAATGAAAGTGGCAACAGTATCGTAGAAAAAAAAGGTTTGACCAAGTGCAAAGCGGATATAGTTTAATGAGAACTACCGTTCTGTAGTAGGAAAATTGAACTCTCCTGTGTGGATTCGTTCAAACATACTCAGAAAGCTTTGATTAAATTTTTAATGACAGAGGTCACAACTCCCACCGAAATTTATTAACGCTTGCTGGCTATAGATAGTGATGAATGAGAGTCAAAGTACTGTGTTTCGATGGGCAGGCACCCATAATCATAACTTCAACGGAAATCGCATTAAATCATCAGTGCTTGTTGTGAGGTAATTTTCACGTTATTTTCTTATAAACCTGGTCCATTACTGTTGCTATGGCAACTACTTAGTGCAGCTGCGTGTTGGAAAAATAGAGCCAAAACGCCCGAAAAGCAACGAAAAACGATTAGGTTCAAAACGTTCAGTGAAGGCAACGCAAGGTATGGTACACTTGCAAGATAACACTTGCTAATTATTATACCTACCTTCGATTCAGGGATGCGACATCGATAACAAAACATCGATGTTTTGAACCATCGATATTCAATATTACAACATCGATACTAATAAAACATCGTCCAAAAACATCGATGTTTTTAAACATCCATTTTTTAAAACTGGTTTAGTAACCTCTAACATTAATGTTATTTCGGCTAGTCGTGTGTGTGTGTGGGGGGGGGGATTTAATTTTACTCTCTGATTGTGCTGACACAAATGACAAAAACCTGGTCGCTTTTGCCTTGGGCTACATTGATGACTCAAAATTCTCGTTGTAAATATCGCCATGTTTTGCCTTCAAATGTCCAGATAATTTCGTGGTATTGCCAGAAGTTTTGAGGGACTCAAGGCAAATATTGCACTTCGCCAATTTGTCAGAAGTTTTGCAAAAATATTTCCAAACGGTACTTTTGGGAGGCATCTTAAAGTACCGACATAAAGTATTGACGTTAATAATATTAACGTCAACTTATATAAAACCAGAACAAAACAAAAACTTAAATGGCTGCTCTCGTGTATATACTATTTAAAAAATAAAACCCCATGGAAGATTCTGGAGTGTCAGGAACATTCCAAGCGCTCTGATTGGTTCATTGGTTGTTGATTGCCATTTTTCTGTTTGCTAAGGAATCGTTCCCCCTTTTGTATTCGTCCTTTTCAGAATTCAGACTTACATTTACTGAGTTTGAAAATTATGTTACGTGGTAAATTTTTTTATTATGGTACTTTTTCATAAAAGATAAAACATCGAGCACAAAACATCGATGTTAAAAAAACATCGGCTTCAATAAATCGATGTTTTTATGAAAACATCGACATCGATGTCGCATCCCTACTTCGATTGGTTGTTCTGCTGTATGCATCTAGAGCAGGGGTGTCCAACCCGCGGCCCGCGGGCCGCATGCGACCTAAAGCAAGTATTAGTGCGGCCCAGAAAGTTGTATGATTAACACTAGAACAGCGGCATTTTTGGTATGCCTAATACCACGGAGCGGGTTAGATTGACCTTAGATGGCAAAACACATAAAAATTAACAAAAATTTGATATGCTGTCAGCAAATTTTCAAATAGAATGCATAGAGTTTCAATGTGACATCCAACTTAAAGAGAAATTCAATCAAGTCTCTTTGTTGGAATTTTATAAATCATACCTGCCCAGAGACAAATATCCCTCACTGCGTAGTCAGGCGTTATTCAAGTCATCATTGTTTGAAAGCCCGTACATCTGTGAACAACTATTTTCAAGAGTGAAGCTCACTAAGAGTCAAATTAGAACGAAAAAAAAATTTTTTTTTCCCAATGCGGAGGCACTTGTCGTCAAACATTCGCCTATACTACGCCGCAGTTTTACTGCCCATTTTATTATGGGGGCACCATATAGGCGGATAGCATTACCCCCTATGAAGGGACGACACAAACGGAGGCATCTCTCGTGGCGCAACGTCAGGATTCGATCCGAGCACCCTCAGCACCGAAAACCAGCGCACTGTACCACAGGGCCGCCACAAGCCCAGAACCAAAATATCGGAGGAACATCTTGAGAACTCCCTGAGAATTGCAACCACTTCAACTGACTCAGATATTGATGCATTAGTATGACTCCTATAGTTTTCTTCATAATTATAAATAACATTTATAATGAAATATGTTAACTTTATATTATACTTTTTTTACTTATTAACCATTTTTAATGTTAGGTATATTTTAGTGTGGCCCAAAACAATTTGTCTTCTTTCAATATGGCCCAAGGAAGCTAAAAGGTGGGACTCCCCTGATCTAGAGCCTGGACATATATTTACGCATTTTTACTACGCTAAAACATAACTTGAAAGGATTTCGCTGTTAGTTCCCCATCAGGCTTCATTATTTATTTATTTATTATTATTATTATTATTATTTTATAAGTACCCGTTTACTTGTTTCAATTTTAGATGCTTGTATAATTGCTGTTGGCAATTACATCCAATTTTAGCATAGCCACGTAAGTTGCCGTATTCGTAACCAGTTTCACATTAAAATGATCTCAAGCCGTATTAATGAATGGAAGGAAAACAAACAATGGGAAAAAAACGCTTACAATCAAAAACTGATCCTGCGTATCATATATAAAATTTATGGTACCCATATTTAAAAACGATATTAAAAGTAAGATGCAATTACAACTTCGGTTTTTCTTCGGGGGAAAAAAAAACTGTCTTATTCCTTTGTATACAGGCCTTGTTGATATTGTTTTGAACCGTTTATATATTCTTTCTAGGGGTTTTTCTTTTATGATTTATGAATGATCAGGATTTCTGGGTATTTTGTGGTAGATGTAGCACATTGTCTCAAACTATTTCTCCCTCATTCGCTTTATTGAAAGTTATTCAAGTAAAAAATATGGATGGTATTTTTAAGAGTTTGACTTCACTCTTTTAAAAGAAACTGCGTCCGTTGGTATATTGTGGGTCATTTCATTTATAACAGAATATTTCACTGTTTAAATAATTATTTTTAATACGTTTGTTTGTTCATTCCTTATAAGCATTCCTTATAAGAGTTGGATCTTATAAGCAAGTCCTTCAAAGATCCAACTTAAACCCATTTCAGATTTTTTTTTCGCGTGTTTAGGAAAATTTGTTTTATTGCCTTATCTTAAGCTAGATCTCTTTTAATGACGATCAAACAATGGGTAAACAAGAGAGCGGAGATTTTCGTAACTTCATGCATGCAGTTAGGTCAGTTTCACTGCAAAAATCTTTACAAAATGAACTCATCCAAGTTCATTATCCGCACACGTTCAACGAGCAGAAACCGCAACACCTGTGAACTGTGAGTCATATGTATGTGTAATAAAAGAAATGCAAACCTGAAAGTAATTTAGTGTTTGTTTCCTGAGCAATTGAGTCTCTCGGACTTAAAAAAAAAAATCTTATCAGATGAAATGACGCTGTTCCTAATTGATATCCTGAGATTGAAATTTTGCCTCGAAATAAGTTTTTAGAATCTGCCAAATAAAACTTTATAAAGTGAGTTTATTTTAGCAGGTAGTTAAGAGACTGTAAATTTTGTAAATCCCCTAACTAAACTGTGGGACTTTAGTATGTCTCCAGGCATACTAAAGTACAATAAAATTTTGCTGTGCGAAAATGGTGTCATTGTGACGTATATTTTTATTCGACAGTAATTCTCAATAATAGATTTTACAAAAAACGTCAGGATGACGGTATTTTCACACGGTGAAATTTTCGTATGTTGCCTAAAACTAAGGTCCCTAATTGAAGATAATATGTTTCGATTAAATTTTTTGTAAATTGAATATGAATTTATGAAAGGCTACTTTTAATTTCATGCAATTTGATTAATCAGTGTTTATTTCAGATTTAAGGAACATTAAAATGCGTGACTGACAGTCCCGTCCAAATTCTATACAGTTTTCAATCTTTTATTAGTATTTACACCAGATTTAATAATTATTAAAACTTATTGATTTAAATCTGCACGCTGCTGTTATACGCGTCGAAAAATTCCGGTACTCCGTCTGTATCAGTGGTTCTTAACCTTTTTTGATCAGGAACAACTTGTTAAAACTATTTTTTTCTGTTTTTTAAATCGTCGGTGACCATCTCCCAGCCAACCCTTTGAGACGTAAAAATAGATTAAATTTTCTGAATAATCAAATTATTTGTGATGAATAAAACAATTTTATTAAAATTGACAAAGTTAGCAATATCGAGTTTAACGTAACAGTAAACTTAACAAATATTTATTTTTAAAAAAAGCCTATGAAAACTTAATGAGACTTTCAGCTTGCATTCCCTTAACTAGCTGTTAATTGGCTGCTACACTTCGAAATATCTACGATTCAGCGCCACAGAAAACATAATAGGGATTTTTTCGTTCTCAAAACGCCGAGAAATGATAAAAAATACAGGAATTTTTAGAATATGAACAACAACAAAAATTGTTCCCAGTTTCATAAAATTGCCAAATTTGAGATCGTTTTGAAACGATATAATCAATTTTAAAATATATATATATTACTGTTGACATCGCAGATCACCTCTTTGGTTCTCCCGGACTACCGGTTGAGAACAACTGGTCTGTATACTTTACGAATAATTTTTAGTGTTTTTCGTTAAAATTGTTTTCGTTTGTATCTTTGATTAAAAAAAAAAGGAATTCAACAATTTTTAATTTTTTTCCACCATTTTCTGTCATGTTTCATCTTTTTTAGGGGGAATTATTTTTCCTATAAAAGTACTACATTGAAAAAATTTTGGGCACTCACCAACGAAATCTCGCTAAGATCATGTTCTCTGTGAAAATCCACATCATCTATTATAGACTCCAATGAATTGTTTGATGCTCTGTAATCATTTGCTGACGAATGTAACCATAATAGACGTTAAGTGAAAGCTTTACAAACTGGCCTCTGGTTTCTATGGTGTAGCATATTACAGTACTGTGCAAATTAATTGGGACAAACACAAAAACTTTCTCATATGTTGTTTAATTAGTGTAAGTTCACTTACATGCATGGTATAGCAATCTAGTAGCAAATATGACCTCCACTAGCTTTAATGATCTCCTGTACACGTTTTGGCATGGATTACACTAATTTTGAACATAAATTTTTGACGTCGTCACCGAAATGAAACTTTTATGACATCCTCAATCATTTTTCTCTTGGTTAAGCAGTCCATCGTACTCACACCTTTCTATTCACAATGCTCCACAAATTTTCGATGGGATTTACATCTGGAGAATTACCGGGCCATTCCAAAACCTGTTAATTTCTTTTCTTGAAAAAAATTCTTTAGTAGCTTAAAAGTATGGTATGGAGCAAGATCTTATTGAAGCACACCAACACCGCCAGCGAACGCTTGCATAAAAGGCACAATTTTGTCTTCTAGTATTGAAATGTATTTTTTGGAGTTCATCATTCCTTCAATCGGTTCTAAGCTGCCAGGTCCTCCAGTTGTATAATAATCCCAAAACATCTGCTTTTGAGGGTGCTTAACTGTTTAATTAAGATGTTCCCTAATGGGTTCTCCAGCGCTTCGCCTGACAAATGTTGATTGAAACTCTTGCGCACACGCACACACACACACACACACAAAAGAAAGAAGAAGAAAAAGCGTTTCGTTGCTGAATACAACCTTATTCCTGTCTTGTACAGTCCAAGATTGATACTTCCTGGCCCAATACAAACGTTTTCTCTTCACTGCATGTGATAACTGTTTTTGGACTGGTGTTCCTACCAATCTCCCTGCTTCAATAAGCCTTCGTCGCACTGTCGATGAATCAACGCTCTCACCAGTAGCCAATAATTCTCTTTGAAGATCTGTACTTGTCTTGCGAGGATACATTTTACTGTTTCGTACAAGAAATTTGTCAGTCCGAGGTGTTGTCATACGTTTGTGTCCCCATTTACTCTTCCGTTTTGGAGAAACTGTCCCAAACTTATTTTGCTGATTAATAATCCTGGAAACACTGGATTTTTCAACTCCAACTGCTGCAGCACTATCCCTCACAATCATAGAGGTATGCTGACTAAGGATAACAATTGTAGTCCTTTTCCTGGGATTGATATCCATTTTTTTCATACACGCGAGAATCAGACAACTCACACAATCGACCACTTCTAACAGCAGCTGAAACGCAGCTGACGCGAAAATGCTCTACGTGTGATGATCACGTATAGCATTTCGTATAGATCAAACATATTTAGACTAGTAAAGGCCAACCTTCCTTCTAACAAAATGCAGTTAAAAGCGGTTTCAGGCAGGAAATTCCTTGGAAAGGACGAATTTTATGAAAAATGAAGCTTGTCCCAATTAATTTGCACTGTACTGTATTTCGTTGGCCTGAGTTTTCTTGATTTTTTTTTTTCAGCAGCAGTATGAGTCTTGGGGCCATCTATAGTTCGAGCCGTCGTGAAATTGCAGTAACTTTGCTCCAAAATTCCATATTGTATTTAAGCGTTCCATTTTGTTTTTATATCCTTTTTTTTCTGTCCGTATTTATTCTGCCTCTATTCATTTTGTTTCCTGGCGAACCCTTATACACTATCTACCAATAAGTATTTGGACACCTGTGATAGAAAAGAAAAAACAAAATTTATTCATATTCAATAGTTGGTAGAGCCTCCACGAGAGGCAGTTACAGCCTCCACCGTCCGGGGCATGCTCTCCACAAGTCTTTCTATGACGGCTAGTGATATTTTCTTCCACTCGGCTTGGAGAAGACATGTAAGTTCATTCACTGATTTTGGACGGTTGTTGCACCCCTTAATTCGGCGATCCAACTCGTCCGAGATATTCTCGACAGGGTCTGGGCTCTGGGCAAGTCAGTCCATCCGTTTAACCCCATTGTCACCATACCAATCCCTGGTGGAACTCGCAATATGACAGCTCGCATTGTCGTCCTGGAAGTAACATGGGTCCCACCCGTAAAAACTTCCACAAACGTAGGAAGCACACTGGCATCCAAAATAGTGCAGTAGGCGTCGGTGTTGAGCTTACCATGAATTGAGACCAAGGGTCCCAGTTCATACCAGGAGAAACACCCACAGACCATAATTTCACCTCCGTCGAAATTTACTGTGGGCACAACGCATTCTGGCAGGAGGCGTTCTCCAGGCAAACGCCAAATGCAGACCCTGCCATCCGAACGGTAGAGGGTGAACCTTTATTTACTCCAGAGAACTCGTTTTCACTGATCTACGGTCCACTTTCGACGTGCTTTGTACCACATTAACCGAGCAGCGCGGTTGGACTTTGTGATCAAAGGCTTATGGGTGGCAGCACGACCATGAAAACCAAGCAGATGTGCTTCCTTACGGATGGTATTCATCGAAACAACACTCCCGGATGCCTGTTGAAACTCCTGGAGTATGTGGGCCATCGGTTGGGTGCGGTTTACCCGTCGGTCTCTATCTCCCAGTTTCGTGGGTCTGCCGACTCGGGGCACATTCCGACAATAACCGCTCACCTTCCACCTCTGAATCTCATAAGCCACTGGCGATTTTGGGTAATTCAGCTCGCTAGATATGTCCCTTAAGGATCGGCCATTTCTGTGATACCCGATGATAACACCTTTCTCGAAATCAGATAACTTTGCACTTTGGGGCAGGAATCTTGCATGCGACTAATGCCAATGTTGTTTCCTACACGATATTTAACGGCGGAGGACGTGACGTATATCAGAACCGCAGATATCGTCATTTTCATGGGTGTCCAAATACTTATTGGTAGATAGTGTATAAACTATGTGGCTGATGTGAAGCTCTCTCGCGTTTATAATTTGCTAATTCTTATATTTCATTGAAAGAGTTATAGCCTAAGTAGGAATCACAGAAATCATTGATAAATATCACTTTTATGGTTTTTTGGATGTCTTGTGATCAAAATTTGTTAATGAAAGGCTGCAACTGCGTTTTGCTTTTTTTCCCCTCCCCATCATTGGCACTGAGGTACTATTGTTATGGCTGACAGATTTGCTAAAGCCGTTTTCAAATTTGTCAAAATTTCCGGTAAAACAAGCAATATAGTCGTTATTAATCGTTGCCTAATCGTTATTAAAAGTATGTCTTGGCGACGTTTGACAGAGGATCGAAAAGTTAATGAATTTAATCAATAACTCCTTGTTGCGTCTGTAAAATATCCAACAGAGTTTTATTTTTATAGTTTTTTAATATATTTTTAGGTATTGTAAACTGAATTATAACTGAATTTGGTAATAAGCTATGTAACCAAAAAAGTAGAATTATTTTTCTCCCTTTCGTTTCATAGTTATTTCATACGATTATTTATTCCTATAATCGTTATTAAAAGTAAGTAACTCAGAACTTGAACTGAAATTTACGCTTTAGGTTATTAGTACAACACTGACAAGGTACAACCTTGTCAGTGTTGCACGTACGTACGTACTTGTTATTTGATTGTCCATCAGAAATATGTGCTTTGTAAACTGATTTCTTTCTTTTATTTCGTTTCAGAATAAAGCCTGTCGTTTTACGGCGAGAATGAAGAATAGCCCACTACTGAGTAGTGAAGCACCATATTGGCATGTCACTGGGTTCACTCGTGGACACAACCTCCGCCTTTTATATTGGCCTTACTGGAATTACATTGGTGGCAGACGCCACCGCTACCGGTATCAGAACTCTGCAGAAGTACCGTGGGGCCATTGACAACCGACGTTTGGACTGGCATCTCGCATCATAAGATACTGCGCCCGGAAAACACTGTTCTTCCGGGTATCTTCAGTCATTGTTTTGATCCCACGTAGGACATTCTTCTGCGTCAAGCATATCAGTTTATTTCGTATTTTCTATCGCTACTGAATTTTCGATAGCACTTTCCCGTGTGAGAAATAATCCACCAAATTTTTTTTCGTCCGAAATAGTCTCTTTTTTTTATTTTTATTTATTGGCATATTTTTTTTGTATGCCTTGCAGTTTTTCTCAACTTTTTAATACTTCTTCAAAGGCATTATTTTCTAGATTATTTATATACTTGTGATCGATTTTTTATAGTATTAGGGATGTTGAAATACCGAGAAGGTACCAACATTGTGGCGAAGGACCCTGCGTGAAAACACTCGAAGTTACGTTGCGTGTTTACGTAAACAGCCTCTTCTCCCATACTTTCTAAAACATATCAAATCAGGTAACTTCCCCGAGGCATTCGCGGAGAGTGGGCCCCGTCCCCACGCTCCTGCATTCAACTGGATGACAATGGACAAGGTGACGTTTCTCGGCGGCCACCCTCCGCCCCCACCGACATCGTCCCCACCTCGACCGTCGTCTGCTGACCAGAAGACATTCCCCAAAAAGGAACAGCATGATCCCGAGGAGGAGGACGATGCAGAGGTGATGCAGGTAGTGGCGAACGGACCTGCCGTCTGTCTCCGTACCAAGAAACAGAGGATAGTGGGCGTCAATGGCGTCCTCACCACTGAGGACGAGGGTAACGTGGAGCGACCCATGTCCTGGGAGGGAGAGCTATCAGACGACGAGATCATCATGGATCCGAAGCGTGCGACCCCTCCCCCGCCTCATATCACTGGACGTCACATTATGCCGACTGTCATCAGTACGACAACGCTGCCCGCGCGACCTCTGGGGAGCCCCATGTGCATGGATGACGAAGGTCACATCAGCAGCATCACTAGGATCAAGGTAAGGGAATTTCTTGACTCAAAATGTCGCCTTATTGAATCTTAAAATAAGACTTTTAGATCACTTTTTGGGATGAATGTCAGTTGCCTAATCAGTGATCACTTGGCCTAATCACTTATTGGGCAATAAGTAATCACTGCGATTATGGGTCAGAAGTGTGACACCGTACTGTAGTATTTGAACGTAAACAGTCTCGGTGCCACAGACAAGCATGGATGTCTATACATTTCTGTCTGAAATCATACCATATCACTTAAGGTACTCAGAGTAGTAACCAGATTTAAAAAGCCACAACTACCCATCTTGAGGATAAAAATGTAATGTTGCCCTCAGCAACGGGGCTTTGCAGAAATACGGAAATACACCGTCGAGTCTGTTAACTTTGTAGATCAGGATGAGCCTACTGGCTCGTCTTCAGGAACGAAACCCCTCTCAGGCGTTAAGTTATTCTCTAAGGACGAGATTATCCCTTGTGATCTCACATCCCATTGTAGCCAGCCGGTCTTTGATGAGAACCCCATTGCTACGGACCGTCCCATTAATCTCAGTGTCTACTGATAGACTGGATGTTTGGATAACGCTGGTCAAAGTAGGATTCTTGTGATGCTAGGTAAAACTATGTGACTGCAAGAGGAAAAACGCAAACTTCTATTTAAAAATAACATTTCACACAGAAGTAAGAAAAATACTAAATAGACGCATGACATTTACTCTCACAAACACGATGCGGAATGTGGGTTTGAGTCAGGTTTGCTGTCAGATCTTCTACATAGTGTTTATGTCTTCGTTGTTTTATTGAATTCTGTGTATCTAATATGTTGGCAAAGAGGGAACTGGTGGCGAATCCATCAACTTTGAATGGTTTCAGAACGCTATCCCTAACGTAGATGTACTTACTCTTTTTTTCTGTAATAGGTATGGATGGACATCATATAGTATGTAGAAGTTTTAATCTTTGCTGCAGGTTATTTCAAAAAATAAAATTTTGTTAAACAAAAATTTATATTCTGTAATTATTGTAAACAAAACGATTGTTTAATTTAGTTATTCTTTGGCAAGATCGAATCATGCGCTGAAACCACGTCACAGTGATATATTTGTTATTTGCGTTGAAGAAGCTTCCATTTGATATTTGATTGCAAAGTCACAAACTGACAAAGTTACAAAGTTACTACTGAGATTTTTTAGGAAATTTATATGAATTACATGACAATCTTGTTTAAAACATTTTATGTGTATCATCAACTAGTTACATCTACAGTACAAAAAAAAAAAAATGCCTTTTAGCTGAAATATAATTCACACATCCTAAAATGCGACGTGGTGTTTAAGAATAGTTTGAGTAAGACTCAAAAACTATATTCTTATTAGAATGTGTGACCCTGGTTTACAAAAATGTGGCCGTCAAAAGGAGGTTTCTTCCATAACATTTGCTCTATGGAGTCTTTAATCGGTTCTGAACAAAATATGGTCGTTTAGAGGGGTGTCCGGCTAGAGAAGTTTCACTGTATATATTTATATTTAATCGAAGTAAAATGTTTCACTCTGTGGACAAATCCATGCTAGGGTGGCGACTGTTAGATGGGTGTAAGTTTTTTCTTTGTCCTTTGTACCTGGAAGAAAGTGGAAAGGGAGGTTCGTTGAATAGGGGAAAAAAAAGCAAAATGGTATCAACCAAGGTCAGACCCGGAAACGTTGGAATGTCGACGGGATACCTTCTCTTCCTGTTCAATTAAAACCTTAAAAGAATGTTCTTAACTCTTTCTGCTATTATATTAGTATTTTTTTTAAAAGTAAAATAAATAGTCTATCTTTTTCTAGTGTTTTCGTAATAAAAATGGGGTATTTGCACGAGTTAATCATGCAGTGATTTTATCCCGTAATAGCACAATTAAACCCTATAACGCGGTCTTTAGGCTCCTAAAGAAATGTGTTATGCGAATTTGTGTTATATGAAACAAAGAACTAGTACAAAAAAAGGGTTTAAATTGCAATAATTAACAAAACTAAACCATTTTCTTTTTATAACTAAGAGAAAGTGTATATTAAAACGATCAATAATTGATCAAAATTATTATATATTAATATTACATGGTTTTCTTCGTCACTGCTAAACACCATTAAACGAGAGTGTTTTCTTTCTTGCAAAATATCCTCATCGCCTGAGCTTTCATCTGCAGCATCTTGATATCGAGGCTGTACTCAAAATCAGCTCTTTTCCTCTGCTTACGTTTTCCTGAGAGATCGTTATAAATTTCGTTGATAGAGCTAAGCATTTGTGAATTTCTCTATTAAAATCTGCTCTTCTTTCAGTGGAAGGATCTACATTTAGAAAACAGAATTTCAATAGTTATGCCAAGTTCATACCTTTATGATTTTTAGAGTAAATTTTGAACTTGAGCGATTTTGAACCATCTGTGCTACCTTCCTCTGGATTAATTTGGTCTATCTCTGATGCCACTTCCACCAGTTTTGTTTCTTCTACCAGTAATTCTTGAATGTTTTCAGGATCATCAGAACTATCCCCTCGTTGAGACTTAACAAGATCTACTATCGCATCGATTCTGTTTTCTGCAGATTCGTTTAGATTTCCGGTTTGAATTAACGCTGGCTGTATGTTTTTCTAACAGGCATTTACTGTTGAAGGTTTTATTTCTTTGATGGATAAAGATATGAGATTCATACAGTACAAAATTGTAAAGAATTTTCCGTTTTTCCATGACTTCGATAGATTTGATGTCGGTTTTATGCAAAGATTGCTCGTTGTAATGAGTTTTAAATATTCAGTGGTACCTCGGTTTACGAACTTAATTCGTTCTTGTTTACGAATTTAATTCGAGACTTGGTTCGCAAATCGAAGCAGTTTTTCCCATGTAAATTAACGGATGAAGAGTTAATCCGTTCAACCCCCAGAACATAGTTATTTTTACCTTGTTTTTATAGGTTTAGTTATAAAGAAATGGTGAAAATAAATGAAAACATACTTTATTATGAAGAACTAACACATGATAATTGTTCAGTACTGCATTTTAGCTTTATAGAGGATAATTGCTGGTGCAGATGGTCGATTGGTGAAAAGGGAGGGAGGACTACAGATGTTACTGCTTGGAAGGTAGTCATCTCCCGTAAAATAACTAGGCAATTTTGAATTTAGTGTTTTTTCTCTTCGTCTACTTTCAATTTCACTAGTTGATTTTGGCACTAGAAACCGATTCAAATAAATTTGTCTTTTGCTTTTCTGAAGAATTTCACAGAAGTGGGACATCACATTGTCATTTAGAATATTAACTGCTCTGTTGGTCACTGATTTATTAGGGTGAAGCTTTTCAATAAATGTCTGCACTTCACTCCACTTGTTGGAAATTTCTTTTATCATGGCATTAGGAACTTTCTCCCTATCATTGTCTTTCTTTGATAAATGCTCTTCCAGGATATCGTTCACTTGTTGACTCTGCAGTTCAACAAGCTCTTCTTGGTGAGTTCTTTCCTGTTTTCTTCCATCAGCTCCTCCACATCTTCACAGTCGACTTCCAAAACCATACTTTTGCCCATTGACACTATCTCGTCCACAACTTTGACTTTCGCCTCCTCATTATCAAAGTCCTCGAAGTATCTCTCTGGCACACACGTTGGCCAAAGTTTCTTCCAGGCAGACTGCAAGGTATGATAAGAGATTCCAGGCCTTATCAATAATGTTGAGGATATTAAAGTGCTCCTTCCAAAAATCTCTCAGGGTAAAATAGGTGTCATTTAGGACTTGAAATCACTTTGAAAAGAGTGCCATGATTTACAGTTTTTTTAAAAATTAGAAATAACCTGCTGGTCCATAGGCTGAAGCAAAGGAGTTGTATTGGGTAGGAGAAATTTGACCTTAATGAAGTTATATTTATTTGATCTCCAGATCTTTTTCGAAATTTGAAGGATGAACAGGGGTGTTAGCCATGATGAGAAGACACTTCAAGGGCAAAGCATTCTCCTCAAGCTATTTCTTGACAGCTGTTACGAAGACCTCAATAATCCACTCCATGAAAATGACTCTTGTTACCCAGGCTTTAGCATTTGATCTCCACATTACAGGCAGTTTAGCCTGCAAAACAGTAGTTTTCTTGAATGCACGAGGAATTCCAGAGTAGGAAACTAAAAGTGGTTTGATTTTACAATCACCACTTGCATTAACACACAATAAAAGTGTAAGGGCCTATTCACATAGGAGTCCGGTAGCCGAAGCGTTAAAGTATTGAAATATATTTAACCAATGACAAACCTCCAAACGATTAGCAACGAAATTTTTATCGCCTATGATTGATTTATTTCCGTCTCAGCGCCATCTTTCCTTTTACGCTTTCGCTACCGAACTCCGGCCCTAAGCCAGTCCTTCATAGACTTCTGTTCAGGACGAGCCTTCTCCTCTTTGGTGGTGTAGGTTCTTCTAGGCACTTTTTTCCAAAACAATCGTGTTTTATCACAGTTAAAAACTTGGTTTTGGATGTAGCCTTCACTTTCCACAACATTTTTGAATTCATCAACAAATTTATCTGCAGCATTTTTATTTAAACTAGCAACCTCTCCATGCCTAACAACACTATGAATGCCTCTTCGCTTACGGAATTTCTCAAACCAGCCTGTACTGGATTTAAAATCTTCACATTCAACATCATTTGTACTCCGTGTTTTTGCTTCTAAATCACTGTGGAACTTCTAAGCCTTTTCGCATATTAAAGCCTCACTAATACTATCACCAGCAAGCTATTTTTCGCGTTTCCACACTAGCAATAATTTTTCTACCTTTTCTATAACTTGAGGTCTTTGCTTGTTAAACAGTCACTCCTTTAGCACATCATCTGCCTTTATTACCTCTTTGTCTTTGAGGAAAGTACAAATGGTAGACTTCGTCAGCCCAAACGGCGTGGCGAGATCAGAAACACGCACACCATTCTCATGTTTAGCTATTATATCCTTCTTTTTCTTAATAGTTAGGTTTCCTGCTAGCAATATCACATGCTCTTGCCATTAATGCTTACATCGCATATCACCAGATAATAGCACATCTCTAGCTTTTGTTCGTAAGCCGAGATACCACTGTAATTCCATTCGATCTGTGGGTGCACAGATTAAATCCCGGCAATTGCCTCTTGCCTATGCTGGGTATGGGTACGTTAAATCTGTAGGCCTGAAAGCCCTTCATGTACTTTGTAGGGGTGGAAGGAGGGTACGAGTACCCCAGATGTCACCCTTTGGAGTGCTCGGCCTAAAATGACGTGGCACCAGGGTAGACAATGTTGGTCCACATATACTGTGGTCCGATTAAGGCGGCGACTAGCTTGTAACGCATCGTTTACAACGTGTATCCATGTTTCTCCCCGAATGCTCATTTTAAATACTCGGCGGAAAAGTTGCTCCACTTCAGTAGTACAAGAAACTAACAATTTTCGTGGTGTTGAATGGGCGAATGTCGGAAGACCGCATTGTACAAAAACAAAAATCCATTTTTGCTTCCAATTGTGGATCTATACTGTGGTCGACGCTTCTTATGGAAGTAGGTTATGATTTATGCCGTCGATATTTTTTGTACTGAACACGTATGCATTTGAGAATCGGATGATGCGATGATAATTAACTTCGACACGTTAAATGACTCGGGAAAAGAAGAAAAATCCTTAACTGTATGAATGTATTACTTTTAATTTCTAATTGAAATTGGAAGTACAAAACATATTTAATACAACCACGCATGTTTCTGCCGTATGATTTTAATACACACTTTTTAGTAGTCGTTAAAAGATTTTCCAAGGATTAACAGTGCCATCTCACCCTTTGGCATGTCCCTCAAAATTCGCCTCCATAAATTGGGCCCTGTGCATTGCGTGCATCCTTGTTTTTCTTCCTGAACTTCCTCAGATTTTCTAGTCTGGCAGGAGATAATCGGTACAACCTTCATAATTCGTCATTACCCCTCCGGGAATGCAATAGAAAACAGTCCCGTGTTTTCCTAGAATTTTGCGGTTAAGAGGCAGATGTTGGAATGTGTCTGATATTCAACGCTGTCTGTACAAGTGTGTGATTAAACCCAGTAGCTACCTGGAAAGATTATTTCACTCTTTTCTTTGCTGATAAAATCGGGTTGTGTGTATTGTGTACGTGTTTAGAGGAATTGGGATAGCGTCGCGAAAGTTGTATAATCGTTTAACTCAGTGATTTTTTAATCGTCTATCGATCAGTCTTGACCGTCAGTTACATACGGGCAGTAACCCCCTTCCTGTAGCAACGCACAGCAATGCTTTATTTGCGTTGCCGTAAAATCTCTCTATTCTAAAAAAAAGTATCTCCCGCTGCCGCCGCCGCTGTCAAAAGCTTGTCACGCTTTCTCCTCCGAAACCGCTGGGGGTATGGGGTCGAGAGCAATACCAATGGATGCAGAAAAATTGGGGGGGGGGGGGAGAGACAAAGTAAGACATGTCTCATCTTCGTCGGACTTAATTTTTTATTTTATGTTTTGTGGGAAAATATTGACTTTTTCATCTTCAGATTATAATAACTCCCCCAAAAAAGATCGTAGAATTTTGATCTTTTTACAATCTGAGACTGCAGACATTTCTCTTTCAAACTAGACCTCATTTGTTTAAAAATATTTTAAAACAGACTATATTTTCATCAAAAAATTAAAGAAAGGTTTTCAAGAAATATCAGCCCATATGTGGATGTAATATCAATGCTCCTCGGGTTTTTATCTTACAAAGAAAATATTTACATCATCTGGAAGCTGAAAGCTTTCTTATTCATAGAAACCTCATTTCAAGTCTCTATCTTAAAATTTCGATTTTTAATTGAATTTTAAAGCAGATAATTCAACAGTGATGAAAAGCCCTTCGCATAAGGGTGACAACAGTAAATAGATGAAAGCTGTTACATTGCTCGAGAATCACCCCTATGTATCTCTATTAGCCCTAACAGAGGAAAGATGAAAAATTTAAAAGAAACTAAAATCAAATTCAAAATTCTCCTTACCCACCCTCAGGCGGTCTCAAAAAGCCTAAAATAATTAAAATCGGCCAATAATTAGTAAATTAATCATACCAAAACTCAAATTTACGATTGTAAACAAACGATCTTTGTTGCAATTTTCATTTTAGAAGTTCATTTGTTCAGTTTATTATTTTTTTTTTCAAAAGGGAAATGTATCTTTATCAAAATAAATACTTCATGCGCAAGTGTTATTTTTATACTGAATTCTTGAAATTTTTTTTACTCTAAAGAGAAGCAGAGAGTGGCAACAAAGGTTAAACTCTCAAACATTGTTTTGCTGTTCTTCAAAGTTACCTGACTTCAAGAAACGTTTGAAATTTATATTTTATTTATAATACATATCTTTATATTATTTAATTTATTTATTGATTTATATATTACTAATTAATTTACTACAGCTTATCTTTTATATTAATATTTCTTGTTTTCAGTGAAATATCAGCGTGACGATGTAAACAAGCAATCACGAGAATTTAATTGTTGCCAATTTTTCAAAACTAAACTAATTATATAACTGCCAAAAAGTATTAAGGATGTTGCAAAAACATTATTGAAACTTCAAATTGGAAAAAAAACTAAATTTAAGTGCTGAAAATGAGCAAATTAGTGTAATTTTAGGACAACTTCCGGTTACGAAGTTCTACTTCCGGTTTGATTTTGAATCAAACGATATGTTTTATAATGGCTATAAAATTTCTTCTAAATCACGTAGAGAAAAAAGAAAAACAGATTTGGAAAGAGGAAGGTCAAAAGTATAAGAAACACAAATAAAAAAAAACTCGACCAATTGTCGAAATACAATGTTTACAACGTAGTCGGTCACGTTAATATCACATTGCAATAACAAATATTTTTTACGAGTAAGCCTTATTAGGGGCCTTTTACGAGTAAAATATTCCCTTTTAAGCCTTATTAAGCCTTTTACAAGTAAGCCTTATTAGGGGCCGAAGGCCCCGTACGAAAAGCGAGCCTAAGGGCGAAGCCCCTAGTTTTCATTAAAAATTGTTAACAGGTGTGTAAGTAGATAAATTGCAAGTCATCGTTCTTATTCTTTAGTATTGACTAACTTTGTGTAATGTTCTTAAAGTGACAAAATGTCTAGGAAGACCTCTCACAAAATGCTGAATCACGGAACGCTCTAGATTAACTGATCGCTAGTGAATTTTGGTTTGGTTGTCATATACCGGGGGGGGGGGGGGGGGAGATATAGAGCCAATGAATGCTTTAACCGAGAGCCATAAATTTGTAAGAGATTTCTCTCGTTCGTAGGTAGCGAAAATTTCCTTTTTCTTTTTCCATATATATATATATATATATATATATATATATATATATATATATATATATATATATATATATATATATATATATATATATAAGAGATCTAAATATCTTCGAAAAAGAAACACCCTTAAGTTTTTATATAAAGTTTATTATTATTATTTTTACACTGGCTGTTCTTTTTAAATGTGTCAAAATTATAATTCTGACTAGCTTAAAACATCAATAATACGACTAGCTTTTATTTTTCCGGTTGATTTCATCGATTTTGTGGTACTGAATATGTTAATTTAATAACTGAATTGCTAATGTGTGATGTTTTTATCCTCTCTCAGCACTAATTCTTGCGATTTCTCTTTATCCAAGTTTCTCTTGAATTAATTTTGAGATGAGGTGAAGCAGGGCATTTACTATTATTCATGATTTTTCCTTAAAGAATGGTATAATATATTCTTAACCACTATTTATGACTTGTATAATCCAATTTCAAGGTAAATCAGGTGGTATTACATGTCAAAGGTGATCCTGCCCCGTATTAATAAAGGTTTTCATGATATTTCTTAGTGTTTCCATTATTTTGATAACCACCTGTATATATACACATACATACGGTGGTGCCTTGCCTTGCGAGTTTAATTCGTTCCGTGACGGAGCTTGTAACTCGAATTACTCGTATGTCAAATCAATTTTCTCCATTGAAATGAATTAGCCATTAATCCATTCAGGGCCCTCTCAAAACACCGCAATTCTTTGTTAAATTTAAAAAGTTATTATTAAATTTAGTTTTAGATTTTAAAAAAAGTACATTTAGTTTTAAATTTAAATAAAAAGTAATTATAAATAACATATATTGCATAAGAACTCAATACAATAGACTACTGCAATAAACTGGTTTTATTAAGTATAATGTACTGTGGAGGTCAGACGACTTAAAGGTGCTGACGGAGGTGCAGGAGAAAGGATGAACTGAAAAATTGAACCTTATTCGCTGATTTTTGCCCTTTTCGCCACGCTTCCCTTACTTTCATCTACAGGGTTTTTCGATAAAATAATTGTCCAATGAGGTCTGTTTCATCCCACCCCCCTTTCAGAATGTTTTTGAAATGAGAGGTTGGACGCTGTTCAGTTTCGGAGGGCGACTCAGGTGTGGGCAGAGCAAGCCGACACGTAGGATAATTATTGAGTTTAATCTCTCGATTTAAGACAGGAAAGTAGTCTTAATATGCACATATTTTTTATAATAATTGTACTTAAACGTTGTAAATATTATGTTTCCCGTGTGCTCATTTGACGAGAACGTTACATGGCGTTCGTTCCACAAACTATCGGTGGGGTATCTGAAGCTGGCTCGTACCCATAATTTTAGCTCGCAGGCAAAAAAATGAACGAGAGACTGCTCGTATCTCCAAAAAACTCGTAAGTCAAGGTACCACTGTGTGTGTGTGTGTGTATGTATGTATGTATGTATGTATATATATATATATATATATATATATATATATATATATATATATATATATATATACATACAGTGCCGTGACTAGACAGGGGCACACGCCCAGGGTCCACTTGAAAGGGGGGCCCCAAAATGCTGTATTTGTTTTATTACTTTCCCAAACCTAATTAATTAAGGGATCCAAATGCAAATTCTTGCCCAGGGCACAGGAATGGCTAGTTACGGCACTGTGTTGTGTGTGTGTATATATATATATATATATATATATATATATATATATATATATATATATATATATATATATATATATATATATATATAGATAGATAGATAGATAGATAGATAGCTTCCTTCTATTATTCATATCAATTGAAGCAACACATAATTTTTTCAAAATTAAAATAAGGAAATAATTGCGTTGAGAAGTAATATTTTTCAAACGATCCTTTTTGTTCCATCCCCGCAAGCTTCACTCACACAAATCGAAGTGTGGGAACAGAATGATGTGGAATTTTACTTTCCCACCGCGGCGAAAATGCCGTAGGGGAGAGCCAGTTAGACAAAAATTAAAAAACAAGCAAGAAAATTCTAGCCGAGTACCGATTCGAAAGGGGGAGGCAGAGAGGATGGATGGTCAAGGTCACAGCGAGGCACGCCGGGAAGGTAGAGGGCTAACGACCGGGAAGTCTGAATGATCTTCAGATAGGTCGAAAAAGGGTTTTTCACGGGCCCTCGGAAGAGTTTTCATTGATAATTTTTAGATTCGTCATCGTTATATTTGATGTCAATAGTAATGAACTTTCTACTTTGAATGGCATCGTTTAAAAGATGCATAGTTTTATCATTAGTGCATGTTTAAAAATTTAATGTAATTTACTCCGTAATATACCGCTATTATGCACTTTGGACCAAACTTTGTATTCCATTTCTTACATTACTATAAAAATAGTATAATGGAAAAAACTCTTATTTTTTATGGATTCTTATAAACTATCGAGTTCTGTGTTACTGTCGTATTTTTAAAAAAATTCAGTGGAACTGGACGGGGATTTTGTTCAATTTGTTTTTTGTTATGAATAATTGAGTTCGTTGAAATAAATAAATATATATATATATATATTAAAGTAAAGAACAGTGAATAGTTATGGAAACTGCACTGAAATGTGTTTGCTGGAAATTGTGAAAAGGCGTGGACGCTAGCACATGTATTGATAGAGTACATCATTGTAAGATAGATGAGTAAACGCAGAAATAAGTTTATATCAAAAGCACTGATGTGTGTCCCTTGAAATATGTTTATACAACGTTTATTGGAGGCTATTTGATTTATTTTGCCCTAAATAAGTAATTTTATGTAATTATTTATGATCAGATCTGACATTTTTCATTTCCTTATAAACTTTTATGTGATATGATTGTGTTTCAACAGTTTTTCTTTAGGGCGGGGAGACGATATTTGAAAAACATACTTAAGGGAAGTTTTTGAGGAGTCCGTTATAATTTCCTTTGGGGGATTTAGGATGGTAGATCCCCTGACAGTGTTGAAGGGGAAAGAATAGGATGTAGTAAACATTTATCAGATAGCCCATGTCAATGAAAAATATTATTTTATCTCATTTGATAAATTAATTGTATGTAAAGCATCGATGTCATACGTGCTGCTATACACCGTCTCCTTCTGTTTGAATAGAAAATGAGAGGTAGTTATTGAAGAAGGTATAATACAATAAGAATTTTTTTTTCTTTTTTAAATTTAAAGAGAAAGGTGAATTAAGGCCTTTCAAAGTCGTTTGTTTATAGCAGCATTGGATGTAGGGTTATAAGCTGGTGTATCTCGGTGGTATTAATAAATGAATTATAGAACAGGAATAAGAGGCTGTCAAATTTTCAGGAGCGCTGGTTCAATCCGTTAAATTTTACCAATTATATAATGTGCATGAGCAAGGCAAACAGTTATACCGTTGTGTTCACCCGGGCATAATACTGTGAGAAACATAGCCAAAGAATTTATACTGTTATCTTGTAGGAATCTAAGGCAAGTTAAGTTAATTATTTTATCTAAGGCAAATTAAAAATTTCTGTAACGATAATGGTGAGTTGAAAAATGTACAAACATATAGGAACTTGTAAACGTGTTTACTAAAGTATATTATTTCTATTAATCAAATAAAAAATGGAATGGCCTTTTTTTTTGGGGGGGGGGGGGGGGCTATTCAATTAATTGGCCTTAATAGAATAGATGTGGATTAATCCTATTTACAAGGTCATATGGGGTTTTATTAGTTCATCACAGAATCGCTGTCATGCATATTAATACAGTCGATTATTAGTCGAAGCCTGGTTATTTCTTAATACGTGTATCAAACAATCTAATATATAAAAATGAATGTTTGTCTCTCTGTAATTGTTTAGAAATCCACAGTTTAGGAGCAACGATCGTGAAATTTTACATACAGGCGTCTTTAAAAACAGCCGAGGGTCTGAAGAACTTCAAAAATCGAAATTAATTACCGTTGATTTTTAATTAATAAAAAACCAACAATTTTGAAACTAAATGTAAGCTGTTACACTTTGTGGAATCACCCCTCTGAATATGGCGTCCACGTTAGGGTTAGCTGGCAAACAGAGAGCGAAAAGATAAAAATAAATAAAATCAAAAAGTTTCAAGTTATATATTAAACCAGAATAATAAATGAAAATAATAATCTTTCAAGTCAGATTTTATACTCTAAAATAAATCGGATCCAACGGCATATTGACACTATCACACGCGATGGAAAATTCGAATCAACCACGCTAAGTGTCACGAGATCTTTTTTAATCGCTACTGCAACCCCCCTCGCTTATGTCTTTGTGTCTATTGAAGAGAAGACTAAGCTTCTATCCTGCTAACTTATTTCTGACTTAAAACTCCTCTCACTTCATAAATACATGTATATTCACCAACCCATAGCAACTTTCCAGTAATCTTAGTCGAATATTTTCCTATTTACTCAATAAAGCAGCATGTCATTCTGGCGCATTCGGTAAAAGCGTTCATTCACTACGCTACACGACGCGGGTTCGAATACGGATCGTACAAATTTTGCTAAACCTGTATTTTCAGCTTTTTTATGGAGGCTTTTTTATTTTATTATTTTTTAAATTATTATTATTATTTTTTTTAAAATTATTTTTATTTTATTTTATTATTATTTTTAATTATTTTTATTTTATTTTATTATTATTTTTAATTATTTTTATTTTATTTTATTATTTTTAAAAATTATTTTTATTTTATTTTATTTTTCATATTATTAATGTGTATATCATTTCGTACACTTTTTTTTCTATGTTATTTATACTGTGTTTAGTTTTTTAATGGATTTTGGTAGGTTTATTATAAATTTATATATTTTATGTTTTACTTTTCAGGATTTTTTTGTCCAATGATAAAGGCTAAATCTTTTCTATGTTATTTATACTGTATTTAGTTTTTAAATTGATTTTGGTTAACAAACATTCGACAGTTTGACATTTTTACTTTTCAGCTTTACTTTTCAAAATTCTTTACTTTCCTAAAGACAATTTGACATTTTTCCTTTTCAGCTTTTAGTGGTTTATTATAAATGTATATATTTTATGCTTTACTTTTCAGGGTTTTTTGCTCCAATGATGAAACGCTAAATCTAGCTGAATTCTGAAGAAATTATTGTAAATTTATGGTTTTTTATGTTGGGTTTTCTTTTTATTCATGCGTATAACATTTCACATGCTTTTTATTCTATGTTATTTATACTGTGTTTAGTTTTTAAATTGATTTTGGTTAACAAACATTCTTAAAATCCCGGGCAACGCCGGATAAATTATCACCTGTGTAGGTTGATAATTTATAAATTTTAAAACTGTTACCACATGTATATTTACAGATCCACAAGAACTTTCCAATATTTTTAAATAATAAATAACCAACAACTTTTGAAAGATGCGACTCTCGATTCACAGGCGTTCAGTAGATGGCGCCACTATTTTAAACTTTTAGTATTCCAACCATAAGACAAAAAAATATATTTTTTTAAAAATCGTAAGGGATATTTTTATAGACAAAATAATGTAGAAGAAAATATTGAAATTAAATCTAATAGGACATACTAAAGAATACAGTACAGTTTGAGGAACATATCTTTTACTGTATTTTAATATTTTTTGGATAATGTCCAATCGTTTGCCGCATTAGCAAGAAAAAAAAAATATTTTTTTTGTCTATTTCGTTGTTACGTGACGATAAATTTATTTAAAGTACCAGATAAAGAAATCACATGATCAGCGTTTAATAAATAAAATTGTAAAAATTAATCTTTAAAAATTCACCAAAAATTAGAAAATGGAGGTAAAGATTCGAAAAGAATTTCATTTTAAAGGAATTTTTATGATATTTTTCGTGATATAAATTTTACAACCCTCAAATTATTATTTTAAATGCAAACTTGAAAAAAGTTACAAAAACAGATTAAAAATTTAATTTAAAAAAATCTAAGAAAAACTTTTCAAAAATCTTTCTTAGTGCACCCCTACATTATAAGAAGAATCTCCATGCAAAATTTCAGTCCTTTAGGTTCAGCGGTTTGGTGTGTACTTTGTATGTCAGTCAGTCAATCAGTCAGTTAGTCAGTTACGGAACTGTTTTATATATATAGATTTTTATTACTATCTTTATATCGTAACGTTAACTTCATGCGCACACATTATTTTCCTATGCTTTTTTTTATTATCTTTATAATAAGCGTAATTTTCATATGATTTTAAACAACAATCGTTTTTAACTGGCATTCAATTGGCTGTTAAAGCTTTATATTTACATCCTATTTAAAAGAAGTAGGGTGCAAATTGTAGGGTGGAAAGTTGGTAAAATCAAAATTTTGTGCAATGTATTGAATTTCTAGATTAAAAGTAGTTTTTTTTCTAAAAATTAATTTATTTCGCTTGAAAAGCTAAATATTTTATGCACGCGGTTTATATTATTATTAGTATCTTTATATCGTGACGTTAACTTCATGCGCGAGCATTATTTTCTTATGCTTTTTTTAGTATTATCTTTATAATAGCTTTATTTTCATATGGTTTTAAACAACTATCGTTTTTATTCATATTATGTTGGTTTTTTATAAATTAAAAATTAAGGGTAATTAATTTCGATTCCGGAAGTTCTTATCTTTATTTTCATATGCTTTTTCATTTACGAATTATTCAAATGTTGGTTAAAAAACTTTTGCGTAATTTATACATTTGTGTGTGTTTAATTATTGAAATTAATAAATTTATATTTCTGGAGAGGATGTTTCAGTTTTTAGTGGTACTATGATGAAAGGCTGAATTTACCAAAATTCTGAGGAGTTTATTATGGAGAGAAAAGGAATTTAATATGTAAAGGATGTTTATAGAAGTTAAATGTGGAGAGGAGTTGAATGGTTTGCAGCCCTCAATCAAACACTTCATTTTTTAAGAGGCAACGCTGCAGTCATATCATTGTTCTATTGGAAATTTCTGCTGAACTTGTAATTGCAGCTTCTTTTTTTTACCCCAATGATGAAAGGCTAATTCTAGCTGAATTCTGAGGAGTTTATTATAAATTTATAGATTTATAGATTTCACAAGGTTTTTTTTTTCTGTTATTTATACTGTGCTTAGTTTTAAATTAATTTTGGTTAACAAACATTAGAGAATTTGACATTTTTACTTTTCAGATTTTAGTATTACAATGATGAAAGGCTGAAATTCTGAGACGTGTATAACATTTCACATATATTTTTTATGTTACTTATACTGTGTTAATTTTTAAATTGATTTTGGTTAACAACAAACATTCTTAAAATCCCGCGCATCGCCGGGTACTTCAGCTAGTGCAGAAATAATTATCAAATTATTATTGACGAGTGACAGACCATTGGCAATTAGTCTTATCCACCAGCCTCGTAATAGCAAGCCCCAAACAGCCCCATTACAAGTGCGGTGTACGAGTCGAAATAAATATCTGAATAGAAATATTTATTTCACTGAAAGAGAAACGATAAAAAAAGTACAAGATGTTTGGTGGTCACGATATTACAATTTTTCCCGTTTACCAGTATTACAGGCATAAATGCTACCATAATTTTTATTTATTTATTTAATGTAGAATTTCTATTTTATCTTTATTCTGTTGAAGGCTTAAAGCACATGCCATTGCTTCTTGGGGTTGAGCAGATGTGTTGCTTCAGTTTTTCCCTCTCGCGAAATACACTGCATCCTACTCTCATTCGTGTCCCCCCCCCCCCCCCCAAGGAATTTTTGCACTTTTTCAAGGTCTCCTGTCGTCCTTTGCCCCCCTGGCACAGTGGGACTTGATCGTAAAACCAGAGCTGCTGTTCCCGTGTAGATTGCAGAATTTGGGGAGGAGGGGGGGGGGAATCTTATCCGTCCCCTACCCCACCCCATCCTTCGCTTTTATTAAATGGATTAATTCAGGAAGTCATTTATGATTTTTTACGAAAAAAGGACACAGTGTTGCGTGATTCGCACGTTTGGATTGAATAAGATTACTGTTTAATTATATTTGTTAGATACTGCTTAATTAGATTTAATTAGATTTGTTTGATCCACTGTTTAATTAGAAATAAGTTTTATAATTTACATTTGCCTTTATTTTTTATTTTTCGGTTAAAAACGCAGTTTTTTCCATATCACCCAAGAGACGCACTTTTTTTCCACATCACCCAAGAGGTAAAGTGCAAGATGCGTTATTCCCTTTATTTAATCAAATTAAGGTGGGATTGCGCATGAAGCCTAAGCTCCAAGTTTCTTTCTTTCTTATTGTTTGTATATTTTTTCCAGTAGAAACGCGCTAAGCACATTCTGTCTGGCCAGATGAACATGAAGAGTGGGGGTGCAGCCCAGTATTTTTTTGATGGAATGCATGAAAAATTTTATATCTATATATCTATCCGGGCAACGCCGGGCAATAATGCGCTTAGCGCGTTTCTACTGAAATGATATACCCAGTATTTTTTGATGGAAAGCATAAAAAATTTCATATCTATATATCTACCCGGACAATCATTCTTTAAAAATAATTTCATTAATTTTCTTATGCCTTAATATAACTAATGGACTAATAGTTCGGAATGAAAGTTATGTGTCGTTATGTTTCTCTGTTTAAAGAGCTTTTCCTCCCACTGCTTAAAAAAACCCCAAAACTCTAAAAGATTTATCTTATATGATTTCGCGGAATAAGTAATTCAAATACATATCATATGTTAACTCTGTTTCGCGAACTTAGGGGAAAAACCTATAGAACTCTTAAACTTCTTCCCATTTTATGATCCTCAAACAATTAATATATTTAGATCAACAGAAGGCTTCCAAAAACTGGCCATGGGACAAACTTAATTTTTTTTCTTCCTTTTTTTCCAAATTTTATTAAGTTATATTAGTTTGAACACCATTGTCTAAAATTGTCTAAAGCAGCGGTTCTCAACGCATTTTAAAGACCCACGACTCCACTGAACGTAAGAAAAATAAAATACACATTTCCCCCCCCCCCCTCGGTCACCCCATACCAACTCTCAAATCACCCCCAGATCACCCCGCAGGACAAACCTCTTTTCCCCCGCGTATCGAATTTGACTGGTTGTGGTGAAGGGGCTGTATCCACATTTTAGAGGTGCGCTTAGGGGCACAAAAATCATTAAAAAATTAATTTAAAAAAACTAATTGAGCTCCAAATTTCGTTTTTGCTGCGTTAAGTTTCTCGGGTCCTAACCATTAACTGTGCCGAATTTGGTCCCGGTGGGTGAAACAGTCTATGATTCTATAGCGGACAAACAAACAGACGAGCTCTTATATATATATATATATATATATATATATATATATATATATATATATATATATATATATATACTAGCATTGTTGCCCGGGTAGATATATAGATATAAAATATTTCATGCATTCCATCAAAAAAATACTGGGCTGCACCCCCGCTCTTCATGTTCATCTGGCCAGACAGAATGCGCTTAGCCCGTTTCTACTGAAATGATATACAAACGATAAGAAAGAAAGAAACTTTGAGCCTGCGGACCTTCGTCTGATTTTATTGAGAATTAATAACACCGTGTTGCGTGATTCACACGTTTGGATTGAATAAGTTTACTGTTAAATTATATTTGTTAGATACTGTTCAATTAGATTTAATTAGATTTTTTTGATCCACTGTTTAATAAGAAATAAGTTTTATAATTTACATTGGCCTTTATTATTTATTTTTCCCTTAAAAACGCACTTTTTTTCCACATCCAGGTAAAGTGCAAGGTGCGTTATCCCCTTTATTTAATCAAAGTAAGGCTTGATTCCCCATGAAGCCTTTTTCCTTAAGCTTGTATGTTTTGTCAGAAATGTTTTGAATCAGATGTATTACCTGTGAGTAATGTTCTCAAAGGCTCGGGTGGTTTTTGAATTGCAGGCAATTGTACTTTCCCATTACTGCAACACATAGCAGAGCCAGGAAAGTTGTGTTTATCTGGGGAGCCAGAGCCAAAGGTCATTCCCAACCCTCTTTCTCCCGCGCATTGGAATTTGACCCCCCCCCCTCCGTCATCCTCAAACCACCCCTCTTAACGCAGCTGGTTGAGGGGTATCCACAGGGGGTACACGCACCTCTATCGGGCACAAAAAACATTAAAAAATTAATTAAAAAAACTAATTGAGCCCCAAATTTCGTTTTTCCTGATCTAAGTTTCTCGGGTCCAAAACATTAACTGTGCCGAATTTGGTCCCGGTGGGTGAAACAGTCTATGATTCTATAGCGGACAAACAAACAGACAAGCTCTTTTATTTATATATATATATATATATTGTGAATAATTCAATACAATAATTGCAAGCGCAAGACGTAAAACACGTTTGCAGACTCATTTTTTTTCTTTAATTTTTTTAAATTATTTATTTATACTTTTATTTTATTTTATTTTATTTTATTTAACCTTTTAGTTTAATAAGGATTTAGAATAAAATATTTTTATGCAAACTAAAACTTTTTTCTTCTTTGATCTCACAATATTTTTTTATACTTGTTTTTTTGATTTTATATTTAAACCAGTGCTATAATATTAGGCTAAACCAAGTATGTATGATTCTTTCAGCAATTTTTTTCTTCCGATTTATTTTATAAGCTAAGAATATCTCATGAAATTATTAATATATAAAATAAATGTTGCCCATGATGCATGTCAGAGAACATCTTTCTTGGCTTCAGCTACCTCAGAAGGTGCAATATATTAGGTTTATGACATAGTGCAATATACGGGTTCACAATGTAGCAATCTGTAATTCATTTTGAATCTTTCCTCCTGAATATTCAATTGGTTAAGGCAGTGCTCCCCAACCTTTTTATCGCCACGGACCGGTCAACGTTTGATAATTTTTACCGCGGCCCGGTGAGGGGGGGGGGGGGACGTTGATTGTTTATATTTTAGATTTTTTGATTTAATAATTTTAATTTAATTGTACCTAAACATGCCTTCAAAATAAAATACAGTTACACCAAAAAATGAATATAAAGTGATTTAACATTTTAACTCACTAGAGCGCTAAATCGATGAGAACCCTGAGCTGGCGGTCCGGTACCATTTGATCCACGGACCGGTACCGGTCCGCGGCCCGGGGGTTGGGGACCACTGGGTTAAGGCATTCAACTCTTTTAGTTAAGGCATGGTATCATCAGCGCTGCTTGTTTGGAATTGTGTTTTTGATGCTGTTTATATGCATGAATCCATGCAATGATAGATTAACTCTTCACAGGAAGTTCCCTTCCTGGTAATTATTCGTTCTATAACCAATACGAAATTAGGCCCTTTACCAGCCAATATAAAGAAATATGGGGAATTTGAGACTATAGTAACCATAGAGTACTTAAAGATATGATATGAATAAAGTTCAATATAAATTATCCGCTGTACTGTGTAAGTATCAAATAACTGTTTTGTTGTATTAATTTGATTTATGTATTATATCGTCAGTGGTGCACAAACTTTTTTCGACTGCAACTCATTTTCCTAAAATAAGAAATCACCCAACCCAAATAAAAATTTACTGGCAATACCAATTTTTTTAATTAGGAAAATGTTAACAAAATAATAGAAAAACGAGATAAGCAAATTCGAAACTACACTGGTTATCAAAAATGAAGGAAAAGTCACAAAAATAGCGATTACTCAAAAAGTTACACGTAGAATTTAATGAAACTTATACACATTATACAACACATAGGTAGGTATAAAATAGCATAAAAAGAAATCGCCAGACAATTATGGTGTTATATAAACTAGCATATGTATACAATGAACAAATCGGATGTGTCAGTTTGGTATAGGAAAAGTACCTTTAATATGGCGTATGATCCCCCCGAGAAGCAATACAGCACATACAGCGATGTGTGATGCTGTCAATTATGCGGTCTATGAGTTCGCTAGGAAGTGAGATCCGTTGCTCTTGCAAAGCAGTTGAAAGCGTGGCTAGGGTCCTAGGAGGAGGATTGAGAGCAGCTATACGTCGTCCTAAAGCGTCCCAAACATGCTCGATAGGATTCAGGTCCGGTGATCGAGCTGGCCACTCCATGCGCTGAATTGTTTCCTGCTCAAGATAAGCATCCACGATGCGAGCCCTTTGCGATCTCGCGTTATCGTCCTGTAGCACGAAAGCATCACCTATTGCCCCGGCATAAGGGTGCACATAAGCATCAAGTATGTCATCTCTATAGGTGTGAGCATTCACATTTCCACGGGGAAAAACATGGAGGTCAGTGTGTCCACCCGAAGAGATACCACCCCAAACACAGGCACTGCCTGATCCGTATGCATCTCTTTCTCGGATGTGTGATGGGTGAAAACGAGTTCCAGGTTCTCTCCAAATCAAAATACGCCTACTATCGCTTTGGAGGCTAAACCTGGACTCATCCGTAAAGAGAACAGCCCTCCATTGATCACGCGTTCAGTGAACATGTTGACGTGCCCACTGCAAACGTTCCCGCCTATGGCGTGACGTGAGCGAGACGCAAATGGCTGGTCGCCTCGCAAAAAGACCACCTTCGTGAAGCCTTCTGCGCACGGTTGACGTTGATACCAACCTTCCGGAGGTTGTAGCGAGGGAGGATCTGAATTCAGACGGAGTGGCGGTTCTATTCCTTCGTGCGCATAATGACAATTATCGGTCATCGGCACTCGTCGTAACGTATGGCCGTCCTTGGCTGAACCTCCTGGATGCCGAATCCGTGGTTAGAAATTGTTGCCAAAGGCTATGAACCACAGACGGACTCACATTTAGCCATCTGGCCACTTCCTCAGACTTTGTCCTGCCTCTAGTCTCCCAATAGCTCGCCAACGCAGTTCTTTGGTCAAATGATGCCTGGAGGTCATTGTTACAATTTGGCTATGCCAGATGTCTAATCTCAGCCTCGCAGTGACAATTGTCGCCTTGCTCTTAGACATGCACTTTTATGCTCCTCGCAAATGACGTATTCCGACTGCAGCGCCACTATTTTGCATAATGTAGTATTGTTCAGCACCTTTTACTTAACAACATATTCAAATTTTAAACAGATTGGCCTAGTTTTGAACGTGTTATCCCTCTTTTTGTGATTTTTCCTTAATTTTTAAAAACTAGTGTATTTCAGAAATCATTGAACTGCAGATTTAGGGTATATATTTACTTAGCATAATAACATTTTTTATAGATGTCTTTCTAACCATTTACACTTGTTTTTTTCCAAATGTCATGTGACTAAAATTTCATATTTAAATGTTAATAAGTATTTTCATTTCATTTAGGTAAAAATTAAAATTAAAACAGAACATGATTTTAGCTTTATATTTTAATATTTTTTTTTTAAACATTGAAAATTATAAACTTCATTTATATGTATATAAACTAAACTAGAAAATAAATTAATGAGAAGGGTGAACATGGACCTCAGAGAGTATTTGTTCAATATTTGGTGAAATATTTGAGATTTCTACTGTCATATTATCGTTGTTTGGCTTTTATAGCTACTCATTTTGAAAACTCAATCTCACACATTATAGGTAAAAGCAAATGGAGGCAATGTAGCCTTGTAGGACTGTATCCCACCTTATTTAGCTATATTATATATTTTTAACTTATAAAAAATATAAATAAAAATATTAAAGATATGTAATTACAGAAAGTTTGAAGCATGTTTTTTAATTAAATGATTCCGTATGATATAAATTTACTTCAGACTACCTGCAACCCATAGTTTGCACACCACTGTATTATATAATACTTAAACATTCCAAAATATATAGTTTATTTCTCAAAGAATGTCAATTAAGTTTCTTGTGTATATTTACTGTAAGCTTGAATGCTTTGTAATGCAATCAGAGGAGGTGTTTGGGGTCATAACTGTCTCACCATACCACTAGGAACCAAAAGCATGGAGAGTGAAAGACACTTTTAATGCTTTTCGTAATCTTCTATCCATTGGAGAGAGAACCTTTTATCTTTGAAAAATGGATTCAGATTGTCCACTTGTATCCAGTATGTTTGACTTTTATAGAATTGGCCAGTAGCACCTGTTGAATGTGAGTTTTAATATGTTAAATGCTATCTGGGTTATTTCAAGATAGACTAGCTATTTACACAGTGGATATATAAACTCAGAATTAAAATCTGCTTGCTTGTTTAAATTTTGTCATACCTCCAGTTAAAGAAATTTAATCTGATCAACTGTAAGTGTTTGCACAAAATTATATCTTTAAACAATTTTAGAGTTCTTGTTAGTTTTCAAAGTCTAAATGAAAGTATTTCACATTAAGTATCTCTTTGTTAATATATATATATATATATATATATATATATATATATATATATATATAATTCTATATTTATATTAGAGGAACAAAATTTATTTAAAGATGATATAAATAGTAATTTGCAGCTTTTATTTTATCAAGTGAATTTTTATTCCTGTGTATTGATATTTTTACTTATTCAACTGTTTTAACTGTATTTATTTCAATGTATCATTTAATTTCAGAGTGAAAATGTTGATAACACAGAGTTGACTGAAAACATCATCACAGTTCGAAACAACTGTGCAACTATTACAGCAAGCTCATCAGGTCCCCACACTACAATCAGTCTGATCAAACCTGCCTCCCCTTCTTATATTCCAGTTTCCCAGACCAATGCCTCTAATGACCGTCCACCTGTTGCTCATAATACTCTGTATGGTAAGTTTTGTTTTGTTATGTTACTAAATTATGGTTTGAAAATCAGTACACAAAATAAAATTCCATGTTAAAAAATGTAAAAATATTAATAATTTTCTTTGATTTCGGCATAATGCATGTTACTAATATTTCTTTCTTGAAATTCTTTGTACTTGTGTTTAAATTGCCAGTTTCATTCACTTGCACAATTATGTAGAAGTAGATTATTGAAATATTTTGTTTTAAATGCAACTAAATACATATTGTATTCAAAATTTAATTTTAAGTAGTTTATATAGTTTTTTTTTAAATTTAAAAGTATTTAAAAATAATGTACCTTTAAAAGTCTAATTTGTGCTTTCTAATTTAATTTACCTATTTTTTGTATCTGTTATGTTACAGAATCTCCTCTTGTAAATCATCAGAACCCCAGTCGTAGCTTGATCAGTTATAGTGGTCCATATAGCCAAACACCCAGTCCCATTCTCACCCGTCCTACCAGCAGCTCCAGTTCCCGTTCTTCCTATTCTCCGAGCCAAAGTCCCCTATTGGGCAGATATGTGAGCAGTGCATCCTCACTATATTCACATACCCAAAGTCCTGTGCTTTCACGTCATACAGCTGGAAACAGCAGTGATGGGTCAGCATGTTCACCAACTGGGAGTCCTCTCCAGGTAAAGATTACTAATTTAATCTTGTTGACTTCAACAAATTTATACATACTTTTTAAATAAAAATTGTTGATGGAGGGTAAAACCTACGAAGGACTAAATAATTGAAATGGTACTTTTAGTTTATATGATTGCTATAAACAAGGATCATATATATGACACTGTCATAAGTACAAATAACACATATGAAATTTATTAATCCTTAGACTGATTTTCTTGTTATACGTATTATAAGGATTTTTGAAATTCTTAAAAATACAGGGTGTTTCAGAAAGAATCACCCGATTTAAAATGAGTATATTATGAAAAATACTGAACTTAGAAACTTAAAATTAATTTTATATTACATGGCTAATCATAAAGTTTTTTTACAAACCAAATTAAAGGTGCTCAATATGCCCACCTTTGGATGCACGATATATGTCTATACGGTAGGCAAATTTGTCCCAAACTTTTGCGAGCCTGTCTGCATAGACTGCTTCCACGGCTGCTATGCGTACACAGACAACCTGTGTCTTGGTGGAATTGTTTATACCATCGCATAATGCTCTGAGAGGTAGGAACTTCAATCTACCAGGGTTTTGTCGACGAAAATCATGCTGAACAGTTGTTACAGACTCACACTTAGCAAAGTGTAGAACATTAAATGATTTCTGTTGAGCAGTTGCCATCTTTACAAACACTGAAGTGGTGGGCGAAGGAAGAGCATTAGTGCTACTTGTCAGCAACTGTGTGAAACTCGAGATTTCCCTCTTTCTGCCTATACATTATTTGATCAAAACAAATTAAAAGATGAAAAGGTATAATTTTTTTAAATCGGATGATTCTTTTTGAAACACCCTGTATATTAACTACTCAAAGTTTAAAATATTCAGTTACCCATCACATATATATGATATTGTATACCCACCAGACTAAGTATACCTAGTTTTTATAAAAACTAGGTATACTTAGTCTGGTGGGTACCCAATTGATGGATTGCATTTGCAGATTTACTCGACAAATAACTATACACAGAGTTTTAACCTCATTCTCAAGCTTCTCTTCTGTTATATTTTCTTACTTACCTATTTTGATTTTCTTACCAGGGTCGACATATTACAGTGGAAGGACCTGTGTTTTCTCCATCACAAAGTCCTAACCAGGGTCGGCGGGGTGATCTGGATGGATTTTCTTCTGCACGAAGTCCAAGTCATCATAGCAGTTCCAGCGGGTCTCGTCACCGCCCATATAGTGTGTCAGTGTCACCTGGTTTGGTGCATAAAACTGGTTCTACTACACCTGATCAAGGATGTATATTAGACAATTCCTCTCATCATCCACCATATCAGTATGTTTCCCAAGATCATCTCAGTATTGAGACAAGATTAAGCCAAGTGTCTCCTTTGTCTCAGCATCCAACACCTGAGCCGAGATCAACAAGTAATTGATCCATTTGTGCAATTTTTTACTATTTGCAGTTCCTTTCTCTTTAATTATCAAAAAAGAGTGTTCAGAGAAAAAATACCATTATAGCTGTTATCTAAGAAATTAAGCTAATTAATACCATTTAATATCAATTTAATAATTACAGAAAAGTATTATATTTCAAAAGCACAAAACTGAATTAATCAACTGGCTGACTCTTCTACTAACACGGGAAAAAATACAGGGCAATTCTCCTCTGTCTCAGCATCCAAAACCTGAGCTGAGATCAACAAGTAATTCATCCATTTGTGCAGCTTTTTACTATTTGCAGTTCCTTTCTCTTTACTTATCGAAAAAGGGTATTAAGAAAAAAACTTGCATTTTAGCTGTTATCTAGGAAATTAAGCTAATTAATAGCACTTTATAATCAATTTAATAAATACAGAAAACTATTATATTTCAAAATCACAAAAAGGAATTAATCAACTGGCTGACTTTTCCACTAACAGAGGTGGGAAAAAACAGGGAAATTAAAAGAAAGCTTAAATTGTGCCATTTTGTGTTCAGGAACATAGTGTACATAATTTATTTGTACGGAAATTTAACATCAGTTTTCTGAAAAGAGTATTGAGGCTTTAATTCTAAAGTTACTCTGCTCAGCAATCAAATGGATAATATCATGTTTTATTTTTGTTATTAGAAATTTAATCTTTCTTTAATTAGATCTGCATTTCTTTAAGCTGAACATATTTTAATGTTCCAAGTTCAATCACCAAATGATTTACTTGTTTGAGTGTTTATATTGATTTAGTATGACAGAAGTTTCACATAAATGGTAAAAAAAAGTTATAATTGTATTTTATTTATATCTTTTTTAAATTTTATTTTAAATGCAGTGAACTAAGATGTAGTCATTAAATAAGCCTACTATGATAGCTTTAGTTGTACCTTTCAAAAGTCTTGCTAATTTTTTCCTGTGAGCGATTAATGATTCAACAAATTAGAATTAAAATAAATAGCATTTTACAAAAAAAAAAAAAAAAACATAAAATAATCAATTTTTAAAAAAGAAAAAAAAGATGAAAGTAAAGGTAAAGAGCTTGTTGAGATGTTCAATGTAAAATGATTGGCCAAAGTGTGAATTGTTTTTAAAAAAATAAATAAATAAATAAATAAATAATGCAGCAAGTGCCTTCTACATGTGATATAACATGCATTATGTTATATATATTTTTTCATGTTGACTCTACAAAACTTATATTTAAATTATAGTTTTAACACTGAAAATTTACCCTTTGAACAGAGAGTAATTCAAATGGATGATATTGGATTTAGTCATATGATATTATAAACATTGAATTTTCAGGATTTTATTGAACCAAATTTAGTTCTTAAGACAACTGATTTTTATTATTTTATTGTTTAAATCTTACCTGTAGTAGGTCCTTTGAGTACTTAGCAAGTGTGCCAACTTCCAATGCAGGATTATTCATGTACTTATTATTGGAAAATCAGTTTGTATATGTTTTGTAAAATGCAACAATCATATATATCTTATTAAAAAAATATTTTTTTTATGTTAATATTCATAACATTAAAATTTTATAATTTAATGGCCATTGAAATCAATGCTTATGAACATCTAGAATATTCTATGAACCGTTTGATAGCATTATGAATATCTTAGTTCCTTGAGCTTTGTATTCTGCTACAGCATGATGATTGTTTCAGAAGTACTAGTCAGTAGGGGAAGTGTGTTTTCTTTTATATTTTTAATATCCTTATCTTCTTAAAGAAAAGTAAAAAGTATTCCCTTTTCATCAATATGTCATAAATTTTATTGACATGTACATTTTTATACTTATACTTATTCTGTCACTGTTTTTTTTAATCAATTTTCCTTATTTTTATACCAAATCAGATTTTTGATTTCCAAAAGTCTGATTTATTTAAGAGAATCAATCTTTTTTAATTAAAAGAAGTCACAATTCCTTTGACACCTTTTTTTTTTTTTTTTAAATAAGCTTTTTTTAAAGTTTTTGCTATCTTGCTTTACATTAATAATTACATTTCTGTCTAGCTGCATCTAGTGCCTCAGTTGCCTCCAGTGCCTCTGATGAATCTAATGCTAGTGACTTCTCCAGTCCAACTCGAAGGCCGTCCAGTGATAACCTAGAGGAGAGTAGACTCCAACTCCTTGGTGACCTCTCCCAAAACCCTTTGAGCCTAAGTGGCCCACCTGGAATATCTCGACAACAGCTGCTAAGTGGACCTTGTCCTATCTGTGGTGATAGGATATCTGGTTTTCATTACGGCATTTTCTCCTGTGAAAGTTGTAAAGGTTTTTTCAAGCGCACAGTTCAGAACAAGAAGAATTATGTATGCTTGAGAGGAGCTAACTGTCATGTTTCTATCAGTACACGTAAAAAATGCCCTGCATGTCGTTTTAACAAATGCCTTCGTATGGGAATGAAGTTAGAAGGTAAAATATGTATATACCTCTATTCTGTTACAGCATGGTTGTGTATGATTGAGTAATTAAGAGTCAAACCTTCTAAATTTTGTTTTATAAATATGGTTTGTTTCACATGAACCATATCATTCATATGGTTTGATTCACTGTGTGTGTGAGAAGTTTTAGCTTACATGTTTTTAACAGTGAAACAATTCTTTTATTTAAAAAGTTCTATTAATTATTGATGCATATCATTAAGGAATGTAAAATGTTTCTTCCTTCTCTATTATGACTGCTGTTGCAAGTTATTTTCCTATGTATCTCTTTATTTTTATTAGATTAAACAGCAGAAACTTGTTT
Organism: Dolomedes plantarius; assembly: GCA_907164885.2. NCBI lineage: Eukaryota > Metazoa > Arthropoda > Arachnida > Araneae > Dolomedidae > Dolomedes > Dolomedes plantarius. Next base: position 157,870,184 of record OU015495.1, on the reverse strand, counting down.
TAGTGTACTTAAATTATGACCTGTAATATTTGTGTTTTCACACTATCGGTTTTATGTATGTGTACCAGTTTTATGTACACAGCTGCACAAAATGGAGTGACATCAGTAGACTGAAAGTAGACAAAACCCTCTTTAAATATACCTTTTGCTCATTGTAAAGGACTGTGCTTTGTAATGGTTTCTGAATTTTGTCTTGTCTGTTTATAATTTAAGACAAACAAAACATTTGTATTGAGTTTGGTTAATATTCAAGCACTTAAATGTTCTTATGTTGAACTGCTTTTAAAACAGTTAGATCCTTTCATTTTTAAGGAGACAGCAAATTCTGTAATATTTATATGTAAATAATAATTAAAGGTTCGAAACTTTAATTTTTGTAGTTAAATTATTATTCTGTTTACTGAATTACCATTCTAACTCCTGTACCATAAAATGCATTCTTTCTTCTTCTCCTTCTCTGGAAAGAAGTTAAAAAGGCTTATGGTCTCTAGCAGTATAACTCACTTTCTACTTTTGGTACCAGTGTGTTGTATTAACCTTTTCCGTACAGGGTGGGACAGCATGTATCCCAATAATACGGGCCCAAGAATGAATATATATATATATTAATTTATAAATTATATATGCATGCACGTACACACACACAAACACACATATATATATATATATAACCCTCTTAAAGGCCGTTCTTACAAAGTGGGTATGAAATTACCCGTTCTAAAGAGGGAATCTGAAAAATGGGCCCTGTAAACAAAAGGTTAAGTTAATCTGATAGCCTTCCATACAGTAACTAAAGACAGTCAATTATATTTGAGTTTTCCTTGTAACAAGTTTCTGAATTTTAAAGCCTATTTACTTCCTATATATACAGTTGGCTCTCTGTTTAACAACTTTCAAGGGACCATGAAAAATCGTACTTAAGTTGAGATCGTCCTTAAACAGAATTTATGAAAAAGTAAGATTTTCCATAACGTCGGAGGTGCCGGGACTAGGAAATATCGTCTTTAAATAGAGATCGTCGTTAAGTAGAGCATCGTTAAACAGAGAGCTAACTGTCTTTTAAAATATTTGCTTCATAACTTATTAGAGCAAATTGTTGAACAACATTTTGATTATACAGTTACATTCTAAATTCTGATACAAGGCTATTATTATTCAGTTGCTCTTATCTTGCTTGTTATATGTGATTTAACTTATACACTGTTAACTGTAATACAAATGATATTATGACAGATATATTTTTCATGCCTAAAAACATTACAACAAAAAAAAAGAATGCTTACTAACTCTCTTACCACTCCTATTGATTGGAGGGGGGGATTTAAAAGTATTTGATTATAACTTGGAACAATGTTTTAATCTTATCTAAAACTATTTTTGCAATATATTACATTTATAATTAAATTTTATTTAAATTTTTTATTTTAATTTGTAGCCATACGAGAGGATAGAACTCGAGGAGGGCGTAGTACGTATCAGTGTTCTTATACCTTGCCTGCCACATCACTTGGGGATGATCGTGTGCCTTTCACTGGTGAAATCAGTATTTCTCCATCTTCACTTCCCAGCGACTGCCATACCAAACCAGATATTTCCTCCTCCAGGTCTTCCAAAGGTATGTAATCTATATTTATAACACAGTTCCATAACTGACTGACAGACAAATAATGCACAGACCAAACCGCTGGACCTGAAGGGCTGAAATTTTGCATGGTGATTCTTTTTATAGTGTAGGGGTGCACTAAGAAAGATTTTAGAAAAATTCTTCTCAGATTTTTTTAAAATTAAATTTTTAAGCTGTTTTTGTAACTTTTTTAAGTTTGCATTTAAAGTAATAATCTGAGGGTTATAAAATTTATATCACGAGAATGATCATAAAAATTCCTTTAAAATAAAATCTTTTTAGCATCTTTACCTCCATTTTCTGTTTTTGGGGGAATTTTTAAAGATAAATTTTTAGAATTTAATTTATTAAATGCTGATCACGTGGTTTCTTTTCTTTTTGTGATACTTTAAACTAATTTTGCATCACGTGCATAACAACAAAATAGACTTTTTTTTCTTGCTAATATGGCAGACGATTGGACATTATCCAAAAAAATATTAAAATACAGTAAAAGAAATGTTCCTCAAACTGTACTATATTCTATTAGATTTAATTTGAATATTTTCTTCTACATTATTTTGTCTATAAAAATATCCGTTACGATTTTTTTATAAATATAATTTTTTGGAGGGGGGCATTAATTGCATACATTTACCATTGTATTTAATTTGAATGTACTCCATAGCAAAGCACGGGTATTCAGCTAGTAACATAATAAATATGCAATATAAAGAATTAAATTTTCTATGAAGAAGCTGCTGTCGTGAACCTGTCCAGTCAGTGAGGTAAATCATATCAACCTCGACTTCCTTTTGAAACTGTCTGGAAATTGAACTCTTATTCAATCAAACTAACTGCTTAATATCGTCCTTAGACAAATCTTGCATTACTGTAGCTCTGGGTCAGTGCTCCATTAGTATTTACAAAAATATTTTGGATTTTTTCCCTTTATTTTAATGCCGTAGGTGATATATATTGCTGATGATAGTAGAAAAATACCTGTACTATGTACCTGTCATCTGATTGTCAAACAATGCTGCGTATTATTTAAGATATTTATATCGCATTAAAAACAATAAATTTATTTTAACACCAATTTTATAATATTTGCTCAGTTGTATAATTTTCCTTTATCTGAATTAATATTTCTACCTAGTTTGTGAACATAAATTAACAATGGTTGTGTTGTTTCGGTATGATTTCACCTCAGCTCTTAAGTTTATTTAAGTCATTGCCAAATACTTGACAACTTGTTCATGGCGAGTACTGAAGACATTGTAAATAACTTTACTTGCATTCTTGATGTAACATTCTCACATGTAATTATGAAAAGTAAAATGAAAGGATGGGAGGAGGCTAAAGTTGAACACCATAAAATGTTGTTATTTTGAAACTCTGCTAAACTCTGTTTTCAAATATAGCAAAGCCCAAAAATGAATTTGTATTGAAAATTTCTAATTCCTCTTATGTATATTTCACAGAATCTGCTGGTGCCAATTCTCCTGATGAACAAAATCAACCCATTGTTCCAGCTTTAATACATGATATCCTCTCTGTTGAACATCTTTGGCATTACACTGATAGAGAACCATCAAGGTCTCCGAACCAACCCCCACCAAAGATGCCTGATGGTGATCAAGATTTCCTAAGTAATCTCTGTAACATTGCAGACAACAGGTTGTACAAAATAGTGAAATGGTGCAAAAGTTTACCTCTGTTTCGAGAAATTGGGGTATGATTTTATATTCATGTATTTTGAAAAGAGTTTTAAAAATTTTGCTTTAGTTCTCTTTATGTATTCTTATTTTCTCTTATGACCATTTCTCATATTTCAACAAGTAATGCTGTAATCCTATGTATAAAGATCTTTATAACACTTTTTCAGTTGACTTACAGAATAAAAAATAAATGTTAAACTACAGAGTGTTTATTTTAATGGCATTTTTCTAGTTTGGCACATTAGCAATCACAGTGAAATTCTGGTTTTCCACTTCTTTCTTTATTTTTCTTAGGTTCTATAAATATTTTATACTAATAACATGTTATCTTTCTCAGCCATGTTTTTATTTTCAGGTACCTATATTTCATACATTTAGTGTGAGTTCTTTCATATGTTTTACATGCCACTGGTTTGAACTGTCTCTTCCCCCCCCCCCATTTTGCATTCTGTCATTTAATTTTTCATTAAGGTGGAAAAAAAACCAAGAGATGAGTATAGGATGAACTTGTGTTGAGTCATATGTTGCTACTTTTCTACTTGTCTGGAGAATATTGTAAAAAATGTGTATAGTTGCCCTACCAGAAATGTCTATTAAGTTTAAATAATCCTTGGTTGTTGGAAAAGCAGTTTACATTATTTAAAGTAAGTCGGAGTATTTTGTAGTGTCAAAATTAAGTTTCAAGGTTTAACAGTATCTCACTAGTGATATTAATTTGAGACTTTCAACTTATGAGAAATTGATTTTACTTGAATGATTCAGGCAAACTTGAGCCTCTAAAATCCCAATAATTAGATAAATTTTAGAGGAAAAGGATTAAGAAGTAGCCTGTACCTGATTAAATACCTTAGCTTGACTTGCGTTACTCCCAGTTACTTTAGGTTGATCTCCAAGCATAGGCATAGCATGCTTCTAACTTTTTTTTTGGGGGGGGGCACGAAATGAATTCAGCTAGGGCCCTCCTCAGCACATTGACTACTGGATGGTCCTTAAAATATGATATATTATGATTTTTTGAAATTGAATAACAATAGAATTGATGTTTGAGTAGTATTCTAAAGTTATACAATGAGAAAAATAAATATAATATAAATAAAATGAGAAAAGAATATAGCATCGAATTTTTGTTATGGATCATATCATTGCTAAAAACTAGTTAAGGCTAAAGGCGTAATCAGAATCTTCAGTTTCACAGTTTGAAAAAGCGGGGAGAAAACCAACTTTCTTAAAAGTTTTCTACAATTTTCTGATTTTAACTGAACTTCTGTTAACATTTTAATTTATTTAAAGTTAAGTTGGGGGAACACATGCCCCCCCCCCCCTAGTTCTATTACTTCTGGAACATTATATCATTGGTAGAAGAGTATTCCATGCACTAGTGTCTTATACATCAAAAGTATTTAAAAACTTAAAAGGTTAAAAAAGATCAGAAAGTGCAGCTATGCATTATCATGGCTAACAATAAAAGAATAACCAGGATTTTGTTAAATTGAGCTGAAAACATTTACCCAAATTTAATATTTGCTGAAAAGCTGGCAATAATATCAGGTAATGAGAGAAATGTTTTGTAAAATTTTAATTTTAGGATGCAACATTAACACTAAATACTCAAAGTTTCTGAATCCTGTACCAAAACAAAACCATCTTTGCTAAAAAAAAAATATTTTGTTAAAACACTTTAGTGTGAAATTTTGTTGATGCTTGTGTATTAACTGCTAGTAAAGAGCACTCTTGAGCAGTGTTATTAGTTTTAGCCGATTTTTTGATGAAAGGATTTGAGGATGAGTTTGTGAATAATGTGTTGAACAGAAATTCTAAGTTCTTTTCTTAATACTAGTTTGATCTATGCTTCATATTTATGTTGCAAAGCTTTTTTAAAAAATAAGCAGTTAAAAATTTTGATCTTACAATGTAAAAAAATCCCTTTTTTGTTTGTTTAAATCAGTGGTTCCCAACCCATAGAAGTCTGCGGACCACTAAGCCAGAAATAGACCCATGTGCGGACCACCACCACCAACTTGAGGGGGGGACCTTCCAGGGAGTATGGAAGTATAGAATATACCTCAGGCAAAAGGGATACAGGATTAACGTACTTACATTCTAACATATCATATTCTAATAATAATAAAATAATTATGTTAAACTTTTAAGAAATTTTAATTCAACACCTGATAGTCATCGGATATATTCCGCCCATCTAGTTCAAAAACATATCTTTCAAAATCCCAATTTATTTGGCAACTTTTTTACATGTGGTCCCGGACCACTCCCGGGGCTCTCGTGGACCATCTGAGGTCCGCGAACCACTGGTTTAAATTGTATCCATAATTCTTACCCTCTTTTTTTCATAATTTTTGACTTATACAATTATAATGGTAATTTTCTATCAACATATAATTCTATTATTTCAGATGGATGATCAAATTGCTCTTCTTATCAATTCCTGGTGCGAGTTACTTTTGCTGAGTTGTTGCTATAGGTCAATGTCAACCCCAAATGAAATTCGAATATCCCATGAAAAATCTGTTACTGTTGCCCAGGCCCAGGCAATGGGGCTGAGTCCAGTAATAGAAAGGATGATTAATCTCACTGAGCATCTCAGGAGGCTACAAGTTGATCAGTACGAATATGTCTCATTAAAAGTCATCATCCTATTGACATCAGGTTTGAATAAAAATCCATTTAAGTTTTTATATTATTATCTTTATATTCAGCAGTATGGAACTCTTTTTGTTGTTTCACACTTGAAAAATAAATTTTTTAAATCTAACTCAGCATTTATAAACTACATAAGTCATAAGGATGATACATGTGTATTATTTACCCATAAATACACATTTCTGAGTTTATTTATTTATCGAATATGTATACTAAATTTCATGTTGAGCATACTGCAATGCTAAATAAAGTAACTTTTTCATTGCTTCTAATTTTAAATTTCAATTTAAAGAAAATATTTTCAAGAAAATATTTTCAATTGAGATTATGCTCACAAAAGAAAGCTAAAACAATGTTCATGAGACAGAATAGTTCTTTATAATGTTAAAATATTACATTAAAGGTGTTCTGTTTAATTCTCTCTCTCATGTAGTGCATTTGTTGATTGATTATTATTAGAGATATTCATATCATATTTACAAATTAATTTTATTTCATTTGCTGTCCTAAACACTATTAGAGGTGAGAAAGTCATTAAAAAGAATATTAGTATCTGAGGTGAGAAAGTCATTAAAAAGAATATTAGTATCTGTAATTTAGTCTTCAATCTGCTATAATGGATTGTAGATCATTTTTATAGTTGTATTTACATGGTTTTAAAAAGTTTATCTGTTTTTGATATCTAAAATTAGCTATTTTTGAAAGACAACAAATAGTCTTCTCTAGATTGTAATTTTCAGCTCCCTGGCCAACTCACTTGTTGGTGCACTTTTATAGTTAGATCTCTTCTTGGATATGTTTGAGTTTGTTGATTCCAAACATGATGCTAACATTCCATTGTTTTATCTAGTTTTAGAGTTATTATAGTCACCCTGTGTGTTAATTAAATCAGTTTTGGATCCAAAACTTAGGATCATTATCACTTAATCTGCTTCTTTTGATAAAATTTTGTAAAATTTGATGCAATTACATACTTTTAAAACAAGTCAAAATAAATGTCTATTTCAATGGAACAGCTTATAAAAATAGTCTGATAAACCCATTTTTCTTTAAATAGCATCATGTCATAACACTCGTTGGAAATCTTGTTAGTATTGAGTGATTGAACATTTAAGTTTGGTGCAAGTTACCAGGTTAAATTGTAGCAGTCTATATCCACTTGCTTCACTTACATTGATGCCCTTAATACTGTTAAGACGAAACTTAACAGCCATCATGGTGGTTTTTCCTCCACATTCTGAACATCAGGCAATACTTCTATCTATGTGTCTACTGTTGCAAATACTCAGTGCATCAACTATATGAGTGTTTGCTCATCCTGGTCACTATACTGAGAACCAAAATAACCAAGCTATCCTCTCTTATTTTACTGAGAATTGTTCACCTTTTTTTTTCAGAGTATACCGTATTTACTTGTGTATAGGCTGTGTGTGTATATAAGCCGCTCCTGAATTTTGAGACAACATTTTGAGAAATTTTTTTTCTGAATTCCGTTGTAGACTCAAAGTAGCATCATTCAAAAGGCATGTAGATGGTTCAGACATTCCTTGTGAATTAGCCATGGTATATGGTCAATCTGGAATGGCATTATTGATGTCTATTATTTATTTGAAATTTGAGTGTAAGTGGTGTAAAGCATGGTAGAATGAGCTGGAACTTCCAATTTGAGCAGTTCCATCTCCAGCCTTAACCACTCCTGTGGGCCTGGGGTCTAGGTGCTGTGGGGATGGTCATCTACTTTCACCGGTGGGGGCAACAACCTGTAGGGCCCTAGCAGCTATGATGGGCCCCACCTGGTACAGTGAAAGCATGGTAGAATATAATCTTAACAAAATTTCTTTAAATGGACATGTTCTGAAAGAACTTAAAAAAGTGTAAGATTGTCAAAGATGTTTCAAAGCCTTACAAAGCTATAATCTACTGATTAACCAAGTAAATTGATATTTATGGACTTTACAATCACAAATAAGAATGTTATGTTCACATATTAATTTTGGTTCCCTTAATTTCTGGAGCAAAATAATTCTGGTGTTGTTTGCACTCATCCATACCCTTCTGTTCTCTGTTTCTTCTCCAGTTAAATAACTTTGGTCCCCTAGTTCACAAGAGGCTAAGAGAAGTTAATTCATGATAAAGAATTAAAAGGGAAAATGGATGTGTGATTTTTCTCACCATTTCTCATTAATTTCCATGTTTAACCCTCCAGTGGGCGCACGTGGCATAAAGTGTAATGTCTCTTTCAATAGTCCAGTCAAATTGTGTTTTTACGAGGAAAATTTTGGGGTAGTTTTGATTTCTTCCATTTTATATGTTTTTTGGGGTGCTGAATCCGAATCTGAGGTTTGTTAACAAAATTTCGTGACGCAACATTGAAAAAATGCAAAAAAGGGTAAAAATTTTCATTTTTTGGCGGTTTTTTGCTTATAACTCGGAAACTATCAACTTTTTGTATATAACCCCATTATTCAAAATGAAAGTACATAAAATTTCCTACAAATTTCACTATTTAGGTTTTTTTTTCCAACGGACCATTTGGGCTCAAGCACTATTTGAAAATTGGCATATTTCGTCTGTCTCCGCAAAAATCCACTTTTTCCACTCCAAAATTCTAATTTATTATTAATGGCTGTCAATTAGTGAATTCCTCCCAGTTCTCTGCACATACCTTATTTAGATCGTATATGTAGTACAGGTAATTTTTTCAAAAATAAAATAATATTCAAGTTATTTAATTAAGTCCGAAATTGTACAAATTCAGTTACAAAAAAGTTGAAATTTCAACGAAAAATGTTGAAAAATTATTACATTTTATTATATTGTATTACAATACATACGATCATATATTACATTATTATATGAGCCGTTGTCGTTTAGAGGGTCCTGGCTGAGGTTCTTCGAAGGTGGCAAGTCCTGGCAAAGGTTCGGGTTGTTCTGTCGTCAGCGTCAGGGCTTGTTCATCTGGAAAATGAAAGAGGTGGTGAGGAAACAACAACTTGTGATCATATATTTAGGAGAGATGAATGATTACGAAATAGATTGTGAGATTAGACATACCTTCCGCATCATGTAAGCGTATTTCTTCAGTCTGTTCTTCGGTCTCTTCTTCGTCAAAGTCAATGCTGTCTTCCGGGAGCTCGACGTTCTCACACCTTCGCCCGATGTGCAGATTGGGGAGTAATGGAGGCCAGCCTTACTGCATCCACAATTGCGTTGGCAGCCTTTTTTACATTTACAAGAAATGTGCTGAAATATCGAGTCCGGTGCAGGGTTCAAAGTGGTTGGCACTGGCTCGAGACAATTCCTTGTTTTTTTCCAACCCCACTCGCTCGGGTCTCTTTGTTGCTCGTCGAGTGTGGTTTGACCGGATAACCACTGCTGCATCTGAAAGTAAACTCTCAGTGAATGTTGTCATGCTACAGCTTCGGTGGGGGGTAGTGAGGCAATGTTGGTTTTACTTTTGTATGATGAAGATACGTATTTCCTGTATCTCAAAATCGTTCAGGCTCGTCTCATGTCCTTTCCCATACAGAGCCATGAGAATTACGTTTCCTGCTTCGGCAATCTCGTCCTGGTATGCCTGAGGGTCTTTGAAAGGATTAATGACTGGTTGCAAGTCATTGTTCCTCTGCAGGACTTTAAGAAATTTCAGTTTCCCCTGATTAAACAAAGCAGAAGTGGTGTCACAACCACTCATCGTGTGCAGGAACAATATATGGTCTAATAGGATTTTGTCAGCGGCAAGATGGAGATTGTAGAGGGTTTGAGACATATTCCCTTTTCCTGGTTTCAAAAAGAAGACGTTCTTTTTATCAGGGCTACACAGGCCAATCAAAATCACCAAAAGGTCGATACCTTCCCCCACCACTGTCGCATATTCAGTTGACGGGGCTAACATAAGACATGTTGTGATAATTAGGATATCAGCGTCCTCCACAGCTTGCTGTGAATAAATTTTTGCATCATCAAATTTTTCCATTAGTATAGATATAAACCGGCTCTTGTTTTTGGAGTTTCCAAGGACACTCTCCTGCAAGGCAGTGGGCACCATCGATTCTGTAAATGATATTGCAGCATATTGTTTTCTTTGTGCTCTTCTCAATTGTTCTATATGCTTGGTGCTTTCACAAGCTTCGTCAGGGTAGCCATCAAAAATGACAATGGCATTTGATTTGTAGTTCGACTTGACATACGATACACAACTGCTGCAAATTTCTGGCCCTGGTGCCATTTGACCCGGTGTAACAAAAACCCTCCGTCAATGACATATTTTGTATCACTCAAGTTCCCCTGTTCAGTTGGAGTCGGTGTAAAAGCCCTGTACAAACGCGATTTTGTTCCTTTCCTCATCCCATGCTCATCGAAAAGAGAGAGAGGGTAGGGGCTAAGTTCGTAACGCAAAAATTCTCGCAGCTCTTCATATGAATGTTTCACAATGGTCATTTGTTGGAAAAGTGTGGTTGGATTGATGACTACATCCCTGTCTTGTATCTGAATAGAGCTATTCATGATCGTAAGAGGCTGCACTCTTTCGAATGTGCTGTATACCTATCATGCCCATCTCCTTGGAAAAGTGGCAGTTGATCCTCTCATCTGTGATCAACACCTGTACTTAGTGACATTAGTTCAGTGGTCTCTGGATTTTGAAAATGCTACATTGTATTGGAAGGAGGAATTAAATGACAGCCTTTAATAATAAATTAAAGTTTTGGAGTGGAAAAAGTGGATTTGCAGAGACAGCCGAAATACGCCAATTTTCAAATAGCGCTTGAGCCCAAACGGTCCGTCAGAGAAAAGACCTAAAAAGTGAAATTTGTAGGAAATTTTAAGTACTTTCATTTTGAATAATGGGGTTATTTACGAAAAGTTGATAGTTTCCGAGTTATAAGCAAAAAAACCGCCAAAAAATGAAAAATTTTACCTTTTTTTGCATTTTCTTCAATGTTGCATCACGAAATTTTGTTAACAAAGCTCAGATTTGGATTCAGCACTCCAAAAAACATATAAAATGGAAGAAATCAAAACTACCCCAAAATTTTCCCTCTAGGGCCCCTTTTGAGCACAAATTGACTGGACTACAACCTTGATTATTCCTTTTGAAAATAAACTTTTTCTTTTGAAATTGAAAAAAAAATGATTCTGAGTTTTATGACAAGATATAAAATGTTGATAATATTGAGATATATTTATAATTAAAGACCAAAGAATGCAGATACAATTGCCTTATTTCAAAACTGTCTGGTTTGTTGGATCTAAGGACAACTTTCTAATTGATTCCTGTTATGTCCAAAAACCTAAAAAACAATGAGATTGTCCGTCTTTGTGATATGCGGGATACCGTGTAATAGCTGCACATTTTATCGACTACATCAACTCCTGCTTTTATCGTATTATAATCCACTATAATCGCTGGTTTACCACGGTTAAATCACGACTGACAAATGAATGGAAAGGAATACATGGGTCAGAAAATCAGACCTGCATTAGAAAGGGTGTAACTATAAATAGAAACTGCTTAAAACATTCAAACCTTACATGTAAAAACAAACCATTAAAAATTACGAAAATGTTGCACTTTATACACAGACTCCCCCACTGAAGGGTTAATAATAAACTAACTCATAAGATCAGCATTCAAGGCAGTTATGTCACATTTCAAAAACTTCATTTTGGTACCAAAGTTTGTGGGTTCTAGTCCTACTGTTAGCATGAATGTTTAGTTTTCTGAAAATATCTTAAAACTCTAGCTCCTGATGTAATTAACTTTTAGGTTGCAAAAGTTAACTGTAATGCTTTCCACCAGTGAACCATATTTGAAATGCTACAGCTAATTATTGTTATTTTATAATCAGTTACTCAAATTAACTCAATTAGATTAACTTCCAGGGCCCCAAATTAAAATTTTATTTCTGTTGAGCTTTGTAATAGTTATGAAAAAAATACTTTGAGCATGAACTGTTGTTGATATCATATATTTATTTGAAAATGTTTTAAAATGAAGTGGAATAAAAACTTAATATATTCTCTTTAGATGCACATGGTCTGAAAGAGCCTGACAAAGTGCGGGCTTGTCAGAAAGAAGTTCTTGAGGCTTTACAGAACTATACATCTTCACATTACCCTCACCAACCTAGCAAATTTGGAGAACTCTTGTTGAGGCTTCCTGAACTAGAAAGAGCATGTCAAGTTGGCAAAGACTCATTGACCACAAAACAGAAAGCTGGGGACATGCCTGGCTTTAACCTTCTCATGGAACTGCTGCGTGGAGATCATTGATTGTTCATAAGACTCGAATCTTCAGTTCTCAAATCTGAATTCTACCGGTGGCATACATTTTATTTGCTGTTTTCCAAAGATTTTTTCCCTGAAAATTTCACAGCAATGTTTTAACCCCTTGAGCTTGGTACATATGCAATTGTAATAAGATTTGTTGAGCATACAGATATTATGCTGTCTTTTGTGATTATATATAGCATGTTTGAAAATTGCTAGAATTAGAAATACCATTTCTTATGGTATTATTTGAAGTACTTAAATTTTATTGGTTAATTTTTTTTTGTATAATTGTTTGAAGTTTTAAAGATATTTTAGATTATTATAAAATTGTTTTTATTACATTTATATTTTTCTAATTTCTAATATAAAAATTATATTATACTTGTTCATCATGCTCAAATAAGTATTATCTTGTTACATACAAAAATTCATAATGAGCTTGAATGTTAAAATAGGAAAGAACAAGAACTATTATTATGTTTACTTGTCCTAACATTTTCAAGAAGCATAAAAAAGAAATAATTTATTTGTGCATAATGACCACGTATGTCTTCATCCCGGTTCGAGATACTCAAATTTATTTGTACATGTTTGACTTTAAATTTTTAAAGTGATTCCAAAGGGGTTAAAAATGTTGCCCTCAGCTGTGTTCTCTCCAGCTCTTGAGCATCTCTGTGGGTGACGAAGATGACAAATGCAATGCTATGCAAGACTGGTGCTATTGGGTCTAAAATAAATTTTGGTGCCAATTTTGTATGTGTAAATGTTTTACGTTGATTGGAGACAGATTTCTTTGTCATTGCCAAAATCTCTGCTTCATTATTTCTTTCATTTATGGTGAAATAATAAACATGAAATTGCAATGGATCACAATATTTCTATGCGATTAAATTTATTTTGCTTTTAATGATTTTATTTTTAAATTAAAGAGAGAGTATGTGACTAAAAACTTGAGGGAATAAAATAGCTTTAAAATTAATATTTAATATAAGTTAATACTAATAATGTTTACATTATTAGTAATTATTAATGTCACTAAATATTAATAGTTACTAATAATGTTTATCATTAGTAATATTGGAATGTTAATTTATAATGTTAAATGGGTAATAATGTCCCTAAATTCTTCATAATTCCCGTTGGTTAATTTTTTAAGGATAAATTTAACTGAATTGCACTTTGTGTCATTGAAATTATTTTCCCCAAAATAAAAAAAAAGTAGTTATTCAACACTTTTAAATATACTTCGACAGTGAGATCTAAATTTTCTTAAGCCAAGTATAAATTTGCCTAATTGACCAGTGTTTTTTTTCTAAGTTACATTCCAGAAAATTTTATTTAACATTCCTTTTGTATTTAAATTTTCTTTATTTTAAAAATGTAATTAGTTTATTTTGTGTGGTGTTTGCAGCTCTGTAACAATTGCTTTATATCTAAAAATATTTCAAAATGCAGGAGATTTAAATATGCAGCTGTAACTAATGTTGCAAATGGCTTTTTATGGCAAACAAAGATATATATAGCCTTTAGCTTGAAAAATCCTACAAAAGTTAACTTTTAAACATGCACAACTTTTAAAAAATGTGTGCATGAGATGAAATGTTTTTCAATCCTCCATCTGTACTTTGTCAATTACACTAGATACTGTGAAACTCTTTCTTAATACAAGAATTTAAAATAAGTAAAAGATATGCCCTTGAGATAGGATTTAAACTGAAATAAATGAATAATTTTTTTTTCGTCAGTTTTAAAATATTAGTAGAGTTTTTAAATGTGATGGTATTATACTGAACAATTTTTTTTGTTTTGTTTTGTGTGTGTGATATCAGTTTAATTTTTTTTTAAATTATGTAATATAGGTAGTATTTATATATTTTTATTTAAGATTACAAAACACCAACTTCTATCAAGTTTAAAATAAATATTCTTTTATTTGACTTATGCCATAGCTATTTTATATTAGTATATTTAGAGACATGAATAAATAAGAAAGATATTGTTTAATTTTTATTAATAATTACAGTACTGAAATTAAATCTTATATTAATGGATTACATTACAAAACATTAATATTACATGTCAAGTGAAAGGCTGTATTAATCATATTTGTTGAAATTTACCAATATATTTTCACTCTTTAAAACCCCTCTAATTGATGCCTTCTGTTTCATGTTTGCATTATATCATTTTGATATATTGTTTAACATAAGTTTAAGAGCTTTCTACTTGTGTTTGTTCGTATTGTATGAACACTCTTGTTTACAAGTAGATGCTGCAATTTAGGTGACTATGTGATTATGTTCTTAATGATTAATAGTGATACTTAATGACTTTATAAATAATCATTTTTCAGATCTTAAGTAGAGCATAAAAAATTGCTGAATAGAAATTTTAATTCATGTAAAATTATCTAGCTGTGCAAATCTTTGTTACAAACACCTGAAGTGCCAACTTTGTACTGCCATATGCCTATGAGATGTGTTAGAAATGAAAAGAAAAATCAGCAAATGCACAACTTCAGCATCTTTAGCACAAATAAGTGTTGGTTCAGATCATACAAAATGTATATAACTTGTATGTGTTTAACCTGCATTCAAAATTTACATTGTAATATAACATTATATGTTTTTTGTGTCTCAACGCATCACATTTTCTTTGAGAAAGAAAATTTGTTAAAATAGTTTAAGATGATGAGCTTTTTTTCCTTTATCCTCATGTAACTTATGAGATTATTGTATATCTCTTCTTTTTTATGTACAGAAAAATACTGTTGTGTTCTTTGTTTTGCATGTTTTTTTATGTTTTAAAACCAGTTAGAAAATTAAAGTTTGTTTACTTTCATGAAAATTAAAATTGTAATCCAAAATCCTATTTTAACTTTTCAACATAAAAAAATAAAGCTGCTAATAGCTGTTTTAAAAGAGGCTTTTACTTATTGTTTCAAAGTGATAAAATTAATAACGGCATGAACTACTTATTTTCTGTAAAATTAAATGTTAGAGCATTTAACTAACATTTAAACCTGTCCATTGCAGCTCAGTTGTTAAAATATCGGAGGAAAAGAAACTCACCATTTTTGCATCTGTATTTTTTTATATTAATTTTGAATTTTATTTTTGTTTTATTTAAAGTTACTTATTCTTCTGGTTTTGTTTTGAGATTTGACTTTATAACAGGGGAAAGACAAAAGATAAAAAAATTTTGAAATTCCACAATGGAAATGAAAACTATGCAATAATTGTGCCTTAAGGATGAACAAAATCTGTGGGTCACTTTCAAGGTTTTTGTGTTAGACAACATTGTGTAAAAAAAGGAACACATTACTGTTGAATATAGCACTCAAAAGAATTTGAAGATTAAGTCTACCATTTATTTAGGTGTGTGTAGACAGGTAAAGTATTGTTCATTATCCCCCCCCCCCCTCAACAAACAAAAAAAAAATTCCTGGCCACTTCAACCCTTGCATTGATATATTCTGGCTTAACACAGCCTTGCCAACAAAGCAAGTTGTGATACAATTTGCCAGCTGAGGCAATAAATATTATGAGGAGTTAAGGATGTTCTATGATAATGAATTGTATCATAGTTATAGTTGCCACTATTTTGGCCCTTTAATGACTTATTCATTAGGTATCAGCTAGAATATATCAGTGATTTTAGGGCTAATAACGATGCCCTACATATCTATGTACACATAACTTACATTATTTGCTCTTTGATTTAAGGAGTTATCAAAAAATTAATTGTGTATTTAATATATATACAAACACAGAATATAAATAACAGATTATAAAGATAATCTCATTAGCATCAAGAATTGGAGCACAATCAAGATTATAGAGATAATCATCAATATATTTAAGAGCAGTGGTTATTTTAACCTCCTTTAAGAACTGACCAATTTCAGTTCAGCGAGCACGATAGTAAAAATTAATATTAAAGATTTAAACAAGTTGTAAAATTTTTTAAATCTATAACTACTATAATCTGATACATCTAAAATTCTTTTTAAATTTCATGATGTGATATCAACTCTACCCGGTGTTTAATTAAACTGTTCAAAAAAAATTGCTTTATATTTATTAGTGAAAAAAGTTTTAATAAAGCAGCTCTCCAGTGCATAAAAATATATGCAATCATTTTAGTTTCACACTACTTACAAAGTCACATTTGTTGACACTTTATTAAATTTCCTAAATGGTTTATAGCTTTGTTTTCTTGCATCATGTAAATTTTCAAATGACATTTGAAATCAAATTTCAGTTGATATTGTCTTATCCCTGTTATATTCAACTTATTGACTCTGTAACTGAAATTGTTGTACTTACCTTTGTCATATTGCCTTAGACTGTTAACATTCCCTGCAAATTTCAAATACTGTTTGAAAATTCTATGTATGTAATCAAAATAATTTAAGTTTGAGCTGCAAGTGTAGCCCTTTTTATATACTGCTGCTTTAGTAGTTTTGTTGGCATTGTGAGTTTTATTACTTGTTGTGAACTTATGTGACCGGTGCATTTTCTGTTGTATTGTGTTTTTAGCTGCATTGCTTTTCGGTTGAGGTGTTTCAGCTTTGTAATATTTTCCCACAGCTGTTAAAATAGGGGAAAATTATAGGGGGAAAATTGTAATTACCTCATTTTTATGTAGTATGAAATTAAAAAAAAATGTGCATCTCCTTGGTTGTGTGTGATTGTTCTTTGCTTATATTACACAGCACAGCATTTGAAATTTTTTTCTTCCCTTTTTTTTTTTTTTTAAGTGTAATATTTAGTTGATGAGTGATAAACATTTTGTTTAGTTCCATAGAAATTAAGTAAGAAGATATTTGAAACTGTAACAATATATAATACTAAATGAAATCATTTTATGTATTTTTGAGGCAATATGTAAATTGCAATCAGTTTGTAAATTGAATTTGACTAAGAAACTTAAGTTTTTTACTTCATCATTTATTTAGTTATTTAGAAATAAAATTTTTCACAAGCATTAAAAATATATGAATAAATAACTTTTCCTATTTGATAAATGGGATTTTTAACAGGGTTCGTACAATCCTTTAAAGTCCTTAAAAACTCCTTCTTTTCAGTTTGTTTTTGAGGACCCTTAAAGAAAAGTGTTACTTAATTTTGCATTCAACTCCCTTAATTTTTTTTCTTTTACTTTCTGGTCCTTAACAACTACTTATTTTTGAGTTAAAATACAAGAGTTAATAATAATAAAATATATATATATATATACTCTCACTTTGATACTGCTTACCAGTGTGAATTTGTCAAGTTAAATCCAGGGATAGCCAGAAGCAGATTGCAACCCATAAAAGTAATATTTAAATATGATTATTAATGTTAAGAATTTTGAAAGTTGGTAAGAAGTTATCATAAGATTGTATGTGATCCTAAAACTTTAATACATCACAGATCCTTAAAAAGTCCTTAAAACTTCTTATTTTTGATTATGGGATATGAGCACGAACCCTGTTCAAACACATATAAATCTTTAAAACATTCAACAATAGTAAAATCTTAAATAATTTTAAACAAAAAAAAAGACAGTTTTAAGAAAGTTGTACTTAAAGTTTGTATACTCTGAGCCAAGAAATCAGCTTGATACAGAAGACTTTCAACAACTATACTCAAACAAAACAGCTACAAGCAAACACTTAGTTCTCAGAAATCAACCACTAAATTCCATATTCAGTTCATAAAAAATAATAGTAATAAATGTTTATTAATTCTCTCTAGTTCTTTGATAAAAATTTAAGTATGAGGTTAAATGGAGTTAAATTGATAAAGCAAAAGAAACACTTACTATTAAACTAGTAGATCTTTTTGAATATCTGCCCACTGTTAGAGTTGGTTTAAAAAGTACCATAAATTCTGAAGATTTAAATATAAAAAACTAAAACTCATTGGTTTATTCTTGGCAAGAAAAAGGAGATATGTAGAGAAACTTAAAGTATGATTTCAAAATATTACAATAAGGTACTAGCTGTCTCGCATGTTAATGTTCAGTATCCATTTAACTAAACCAAAGAGTACAGGATTTTTAATAATTAACTTATTGAAGATAACAATACCTACAAAATTATGAACAGCTGTGCATTTCACCTATGAGTAAAAAAATAATTCAATTTATTTTTAAAATAATAAATTATCTTCTTTCTCCTCTTCCTTCCTTCCTAAAATGATCCAAGCAGTATTAGACTTCATTACCTATTGTACATTTCATTTTGGTTTAAAATTTAATAGGACTTGTATATAAATGGGTATACATAAGAAACGAGGCATTAAACAATATTTGAAGTTGTAATTAGCTGTTAATGCCTTTGTAGCTCAAGTAGCATTGAAACGGCAAAAGCAAAGCATTGTGACTAAGTACATAGTTGTATTAAAAACTAAACTTATTACACACACAAATAAGTTTACATCAACAAACTATATACTCTGCTTTATTTTTGCAGCAATAATTTTGATGGATAAAATTTATAATTTTTTTTCATGCTATTACAGGAAAAATGCATTGATTATAAATAAACAAGATAAGCCATTTAAAAAAAACAAGAAAAAACATGAAGTGATCAGTTCCCCACTAACACTTATGGCTCTACACAATAATATATATATATATATATATATATATATATATAAATCATAACTGTGGTTAGTGGTCTGTTTTGGGAGAAATTCAGTTTTAGTCAAAGTTAAACTTCACAACATTGACAAATCATTGGCAGTAAAAATTGTAGTAGTTTGTTAAATAAAATATTTAAAGAAAATCAGTTAAAGCATATGTACAGTTTATAACTTTCACTGAGTATACAAATCCTAAAAGAAAACTAATAAATTATCAAACATTAATTCACTGCTAGCATTTCACCACAGACAATGCAAACGGAAACTAATACTCATGATTATTAAAAGAGTAAAATTCTGTTACATACAATAAATTATACAAGTATATGACTAGATTATTTCTAGCAGAAATGCTATTAAAAATTGAAATATATGCAAGATCTGTAAGAAATTTAAATATAAAATAAGGTTTACATAAGCATTATAAAAGGTCATCACAGTTTTTTATTCACACCTCTGGATTTAATAATCAACACAGACAAAAAGGCACTTTTTGTAACTCTTGTCTAGTGCCTCAAACTAATGAAAACTTATGAAGAAAAAGATAGAGGTGAAAATTCATTCATGCATTTAAAGTATCAAAATATTAATTTTTGACAACATCAAAAGCATAATTAAACAGAATTAATCTTTGACATTCAGTTTACTTTATAAAAGTAAGTGAAATATAGCTTTTTGGCAAACTAAAACACTCATTTTGATAAATCAATAATCTTTTCCAGCTTCTCAGCCAATACGAGATAAAATAATTTTTTTTAAAAATCATTAAATAAAATAAAAGTTTACTTACAAACATTTAATAAACAAAAGATTACTCCATTATTATTTACAGATCAAATACACAAAAATGATGTATTTGTGTCATTCTTTTCAGATATTTTTTGAAAACAAATGACTTATATGCCTAAAAAAATAATTATTAACCAGAAGTAACACAAAGAAATTATATGACTATTAGTATATATCACAAGATTGATAACATGATTTTACTAAAATGCAGAATATTACAAATATAAAATAAACTTATTTTGAGGATGGACTAGATGATTTGATGAAAGAATTAAGTATCTCATTAATTTGCTTCATTACAGCATCAATACTCTTTGCATAGACTCATGCATCTAAATAGATAATAAACATATATAACAGGATTAAAAATTCTAATTGTTATACAAGACTAAGAGATTCCAAATGTTTTGCCAGCCCATTATTTCTTTTTTAGCTAAATGACATATAACATTAAAAACTGCTGTTCATCAGTATCACCATAATAAGCTGACATAATATCACATCATTTTGTTCCACAAATTTCTATGTAGTAGAGTTTTCTTTCATTAAACATTACTGATTTTCTAATTAAAAAAACAAGAAAATTTCTTTGAAAATGTCAAAAATCTCTAAATCCTGAAACATCTAAAAATTCTAAGATTCATTAATTAGATAGTAGATATAATTCAATCCTACACTAATTCTTTTTTTATCTTAAAAAAAAAGAGAGAATTTTTGTGATTTTCATTATGAATTGTCCCGCTGTTTAAAAAAGTAATGCAATATATGTATTTGAGTTTTTAGGAATAACATTGACATTTTAAATCTCAAAAGAGACAAAAACATCTGCATGAGTTACACTTTGATGCATTTCACTTTACAAAACAAAAATTAACTCTATCATACAGTTATAAATTATTTTGTTAAATATATCACTCAAAAGTGCTTAACACAATGCAGTGAAGCACAAATATTTCATCATTAAGGTCCCTAATAGATACAAGTTAAATACACTAGCTTCCTAATTTTCTTCAAAATTTAACAGAAATTAACCTTTATGACTAGGCAAATTCATTAAATGGCTATTTTTGCTCATATCTTGCCAAAAAAAAAGAGACAGGATTCCTTTTATCTCAAAAGATCCTTTTATGTGAAAAAAGTTAGAGGGTTTAATTTTATCAGCATGAAATATTAATGTATATTAAATCTTTAAAACATACTGAAATTATTAATATAGTAAAATATCAGTAACCTAAAATGTTAAAGCTGATTCTTATATTTTTACATGAAAAAAAGTTTAGTATTTAGAAGGTTTAACTTTATCAGCATTAAATATTAATGTATATTAAATCTAAAACATATTGAAATTATTAATATAGTAAAATATAAGTAACCTAAAATGTTAAAGCTGATTTTTATACTTAACAAAAGAATTAACAACCCCATGAATATAATCCATGTGACATGATATTTATTAACATTGGGGCAAATCAAACATTCAAATCATCTGCATGAGATTTTATAAATTATACTTGTAATGCTATGCAAAGTAAAATATCGTCTTGATGGTGAAAAAAGAACTAACAGTCTTCCCTGAGAGTATGAGGCAAAGATTAGGATTTATGACACATTTAAATGCCAACATTGTGAAGATAATTTTAAAAATACAACAAAACACTAATGTATCTATGTATAATAAATGACTAAAAGGAAAGATTTTAATACATATTCATTAATCATATTAATCTTTAAAATACTATGTATATGTGTGCGTGTGTGTGAAATATTTTCCCATGTCAATTTAAGGCCACATTAAATACTTTTTAAATGTTGAATCAAGTAATAAAGCTTTGCTTATAACATAACTTGATCTACAAGGACAACAAGCAGAATTTTCCAATTCAAGGGAAGGATGCAAGCTTTAAGATTCTTAACTTATTTAACTCTTTCCATAATTTTGAATCAAATTTTAATATTTATCTTATTTCCCCCTTAGATTCTAATGTGGACTATAACTTAAGTTCTGAAATGATAATGTTAAAAAACTAATTTTTAAATTAACCATCATCACATAATTTATTTTATCATCAGAAAATAGGGTAAAAAAAATATCACCTCTTTTGGATACAAGTAAAAATTTTTAAAATTTTACACAGTCTTTGAAGAGATATTTCAACTTAAAAACAAATATTGATCTTTTTTTTACAGAAGCAGCTTTGAATGGTTGACTTTTTAAAGCAGTTTGGCTTATATTCAGTTACATACAAAGAAAATTATTTAAAGCTCCAGGGATTATATCATGTAGCAAGAGAGATTGTTTAAAGGGTTGGGCGGAACAAACTGGATTCTTCCAATTTAGATAGGAAGTGACAACTTAGATAAGACATGCATTTGGCCTAAACTAAAATGAGATAATTTTACAATAAATTCTAGTTATGAAAAAACAAAGTAAAGTTCTTGGAAGAGAAGAGGGGCAAAATATCACAGCACTCAACAAATTACTAACAGCTGAAAATCCTACAGCTTATTAATTAATATGACTACTACTTTTGTAATTATTGATCAGTACAGATCAATATGATTGCACTGCATACTTTAACATCACCAGATAATTTAATTGCAAATATTTGTATACCTAAAATATATATTTGTATACCAATGATACACTATAGATATGTTCTCACACATGCAGGGAAAAGCAACAGACATAATTGAGTAGTTCATACAGAAAAAAAAAATATCTATCCCCCGAGAGTTAACATCTTATTCTTACAGCTTTCATCAAAAAAAGATTGATATATGATGCTGATTTAAAATATGATACAGTAAGGAAGGGTTTCAACAATCAGGATATAAGATTGCTGTCAAACTTGTTATTACTTCATGACTACTTTTATGTTCAGATTGTAAAATACTAATATATGAAGCTACTGGATACCAATTGAAGAACAGAGAGAATATTTAACTATAAAGTTTTGAAATCTATGTAGGATTACCCTTAAAAGTTATTTCATACATGTTTATTATATGGACTACTATTAAATACAAATTTATGAATATCTAAGTAAAAATTATCCGAATTAAAATTTAAGAATATGTTTTCAGAGGCAAAAAAAAAAAAAATAATTTTAGATCTCCCTCTTAATTTTTTAAAAATATTAATACCTATGTATTAGTATCTTTTATCGCTACCTAAAATGAAATTTTAATAAATGGTTATTCAGAGAAACATACAATTCAGAACAGTTAAAACCTAACGATGCTTAACCTTAGATAAGAGTGAATTGAAGGGTGAATTTGAGACCATTTATCTAATGTGTATATCTGAATAACACGTGAATAATGTTTTACAACATAACAATATGAAAAAATTGTTGGTGATTTATATATAATTTGTAATCTCATAGAGCATGTGATAACAAACATGTAAACACGTGTAAGGGGGAAAAAATGGAGAAAATTTGCCCCAATTAGTATTTTGTAACAGTACTACCTTTCTAATAAAAGGTTAAATTTTAGAGAACTTTTATATGTTTATACACCATGATAAAAACGATGAAGGTTTAAAATGAACATCATATAAAGATAACTCCACATGAATTAAGTGTCTATGCATTTAAAAATTTGTTTTTACATTAAACAATAATTTTTTTTTTGTTTTCTAACAACTAATATTTGCATCTACTGTGTTTCTGGGTACTGAATATTACATAACTATTTTTAAGGTACATATTACATATTACAAATAAGGAGAAAAAAATGTAATTACATGTGGAATGTATGTTATAATACAAAAAAGATATTCTTTGAAATCTGATAGTGAGAGGGAGAAAAAATTTTATGGATATTAAAAAAATGCATATCAAAAACTAGTTAAAACTTTTGTACAGTTATAACAGAGCTTCCTAAATTTTTTTAGTTTATATGGTAAAACATCTTTGCAAAATACTAACTTTAATAAATTCTACATGTATACCTGAATCTGTGAATAAGTACACAACCTGCTAAAATACATACACAAAATGTATCCACAACTTGTTACCATATATACAAAACATGTATTCATAACCTATTCACATCTTCATGGTTGACTGGTTAGTTAGGAGCACTTTGGTCATCTTTTGCCACATGAGAGCTAACTAGACCAGGACCCATTGTTTAAAGCCAATTCTGAATGTTTACAACCATCCATGGCAATTTTGGATCTCGGACTCTAGTCATCTGGCCATTGTCCGGGCATGCATCTTAATAAATACAAACTTTGATAAAAAGATTGAGCAAAGATTCCTAGCCATTAGCATGACATATTGAGACCATATAATTTTCCAATTTAGCAGAGCACAATTTCTTCCATTACTCAGTTAATACTTTTATGATAAACCATTAAGATTACCTTTATCGTAAACCATTAAGATTTATTTTTTTTAATGTTATGCAAACAGTCACTTTTCAAACATTAGTGCCTGGCAGTCCAATATAATAAAAAAATATTCTCCAAATGCAGAAAGTCAGGACGAACACACAAAAGATGGATTAAAAAAATTTCTACAATGATTAGAGACCTCTCTAATAAACCAGAGAACAGCAAAGGCTGCAGCACATTTATCATTTGACCAGGGGCAAATCCTATTTT
>OU015495.1:157190893-157240893 GCA_907164885.2 Dolomedes plantarius | reverse complement strand
AAATTGAGTCACGGTCGAAAAAAGTTTGCTCACGACTCTACTATAGTGTGATAGAGTAGTTAATTGTTCCAACACCTTTTATAAAATTTTGGTGAAATTTTTGTAGCGACAGAGGGTTATTGTACTAAGAAGAATGATTTCCAGTACAACAGTTATTCCAAAACTTTCATCACTTTTAAATGCGTAAATTTCATTAAAAAAAAATACGGGGGAGATGTTTAAAATGGAAGGGCAACAGCAAATCTGATCTATTAATTCCTTCCCACACCTCTCATAGATATTTCTTACTTTTTTTATATATATACTGACATATTACCTGTTGAGCTCTATTTCCGAGTCCTTTAAAAGACTACCAGTAGATGATATAAACTATTTAACAGTTGAAAGATATTTTAGCAGATATTTTAGGTTAGCAGGATAGTTGATTAATTAGGATAGTATACACCCATTAACAACATATTATAAAATGAAGTATCGTATTTTTCGAACCATAGGACGCACTTTTTACATAAAAAAAATCGACTTAAATTTGGGGTGCGACTTATGGTCCGAATGTAACATTAAAATAAAACGAATAGTTTATTATATTTATTATATATCTATAGTGCCCGGTATAAAGGGCTTAAGTCAAAAAAGTGATTTTTAGATATTTGTTAGTATTAATAAAAAAAATCTTTTGATCTGTATAAAAGGCTTAGGTCTATCAATTTTGTATACAAAAGTACATTTCTTCGTACATAAGACTGAAGTCGAAATTATTGTTCTGCGATTGGTATAAAAGCCAATAACTTGGTATATTTAAATCGATGTTTTCGACTTAAGCCCTTTATACTGGGCACCATATATATATATATATATATATATATATATATATATATATATATATATATATATATATATATATATCTTTATTAAGTAAGAAATTGAAAATATCTTTATATACCTTACAAAATACAAAATATTCTTTTCTAAAAATCCGCCCATAAATTTGAGATGCGTATTACCCTCCGGTGCGTCTTAGGGTCCGAAATATACGGTACACCATTATTAAAAAAAGTCATAAAATAAAGTAAATTAGTTTTATTTTATTTTCTAACATCAGTTAATAGGAAAAGTGTAGATAAATTAGGCCAATCCACAATCAACAAAACCGCTAAGAATTTATTACATCACTGTACAGTTAATAAATTAGCATAACTGTACATGAAGATGGTTACTTCACATTAAAATTAATAGTTAGAAAGGCAATAAAATAGGATATGATAAAATGAATTAATTATTTTCAACGATATTTTACAAGTTAACAGCGCAGTTGTAGATGTATAACGCATTTATACAATCAAGGTACACTAATTACGTTAAACAGGGCATTATGTAATCCAATGAGCCGCATAATGGCACATAAATTAGCTCAGAAAAATCAATGCCTCTAGTGTAAACAAAGTATGACACTTTGATTCTTTTCTACACTGCTGTGTACTAACCCTATTGGATTCGCTCACCTCAATGTTAACCTATGGAGAAAATTTGCCCACGGATTGCCGACTTGGATTTAAAGATTCTGATATAGTTGTTTTAAATGCTCCTAAATTCCTTTGGTCGACGAAATTTATAAAATTAATCCTGTTGCAAGGTGCAGAAAATTCAGGCTATCTGAAAATACCATTTTTATTGAATTATCAGCATTTATGTAGCTGTAAACAATAGACAAATTTTCTTTATATGTTATCATTGAAGTGAGCGAATCCAATAAGGTTAGCACACAGCAGCCTCAACTGTCTAACAGTTAGACATATTTTATTTTACTTATTATTATACTTTTACTACTTTCATAAATATATAAATAGGCCAAAGTAACTATAATATTCACCCTATTTAATTAGCATGTAGTAGACCTAGGCCTATACAGGTTTTCATTTAATTTAGTGCATGCGGTCCGCCATTGATTTGGTAGGGCATCGAGTGGTCTTTAGGTATGAAAAGGTTGAGAATCGCTGGTCTAATTCCCTGAAGTTCAGTGGTAAGAGTAAAGTAAAATCTTAACTAAAAAAATTATGACTTGTTTACATGTCATAGGAATCATTATATTTAACTGTATTGATACACTGTTAAATATTTTAGAGATATAGGATCTTTTAAAGTTTTAGAGGAATAACTGTTGGCAGAAAGAAGGATCATCTGTTAAGACCAAATTATCTTATTTAAAAAAAAGGAAAGAAATATAGCTGTATAATGCGGTTCTAGACTGGGGAAAAAGAAAGGAAAGAGTTTGAATTTTTTTTGAAGTGATGGAAATGCATAGAAAACGTGTACAATCATTTTTAAGGTATCCGACTACGTTTAAAACCTCGATTTTGTAGAAATTGCGAATTTAAAAGAAAAAAATTCCAGTTACTTAAAAAATGTGAATATTGTTTCTATAAATCTGCTTTTGTTTTTTCTGTACGATCATTAGAAATGAAATGAGAGAGATTTAAAGAAGAGCTGCAGCTGTCAATTTCAACACAAGTAAAAACTTAAATGTGTTTTCTGAAGAATTTATTTCTCATCAAAAATGCATACGACTAATGTGATAATTCAAAATATAATGATATAATGATTTTTCAGGTATGTTTTTCATGATATTAAGTATGTAATGGATTACTGATTAGGTTTTAGGTATATTATTTGTTGATTAATAGCTGCATTTATAAAAAATCTCGTGAGAAATTACTGAAATTTTACATATAATTGCATATAGTGACATGCATTTTTTTTTTTTAGATTTCCAGATATCGATTAATTTTTAGTTCATAACACTGACAAGGGCCCTATGATTAAAAAAGGTACATATGATTAAAAAATTAATGATATGTGCAATTATTTTTTAGAGCCACAGACGTTTTTGCAAAAATTTGCTAAATTTCTACCAAAACTCTTCACTTTTTTAAAAAGTTGCATAGTTCATAACCTTTTTATTAATTATTTTTCTATTTTGGTGCGATAGTCCCTCGAAAAATAAGACAAAAATTTTCACAAGAATTTTTTTAGATTTCCAGATATCTATTAGTTCTTAGTTCATAACACTGACGAGGGCCATATAATTAAAAAATTAATGATGTATGCAATTATTTTTTAGAGCCGTTTAAGTAAAAATTTGCTGAATTTCTACCAAAACTCTTCATTTTTTAAAAAAGTTGCATAGTTCATAAAATTTTTTTTAATCATTTTTCTATTTTGGTACGATATTCTCTCGAAAAATAAGACAAAAATTTTCACAAGAATTTATTTTTTTGAAAAACATGACTCCGAACGTATTCGGATACCTTAACCCCTTACCTGTGACATAAATTTCAGAAAAATGCTGCAAAAATGGAAAATTTTTACTGACCACACAACCCATTCCTCACCAAAGAAATAAATAATAGACAAATACCTCCATCTATTGTGAAAATAGTAAAACTCCATATTATATGTCCATTCGAAAGGAAAACAGGCATCACGGAAAAGAATCACTAATTTTTCTCCTGCCCGAACTGAGCTCGGGCATCACAAATATTGCCCACTAGCTGGGCTTCGCCTAGCTACGCTCAATCCATCCGTGTAACATATTTATGTACTTCGGGCCCCACAAAAGAAAAAAAAAGCCTACAAATGTATTAAATTCAAGTTAATTAATTCCTTTCAATTTTCATTCCCGTCGCTGCCGACAGATGGCAGCACCACTGTCCAGATGATTTGGTTTCTCAGCAGTGAGTGATTTTAGAATGAAAATATCTCTAAAACTATTGAATTAACAGAATAAGTGTACACAGAAAAAATTATCAGTTTTCGAAGCTCTTTTCAAATATGTAACATTTATGTACTTTCATGAGAAAAATAATACACCGATTTTCCTGTATATTTGTCGGCCATTTTTTTTCGAGGAATGACCCGCCCGGATGAGTTACGGTCACGTGATCTCTCGACATCCACTTGTCCCTTTATTAGTATAGATTGCGGAGGCCCGAACTGGGTTCAGGCGTTCCTGGTAAGGAGTTAACTGAGCATAGACATCATAGGCGTAGCGTGCTTCTAACGTTGGGGGGGGGGGGGGGGGGGCACGAATTGAATTCAGTTGGGGCCCTCCTCAGCACATTCACTGCCGAACGGTTCTTAAAATATGAATTATATGATTTTTTTTAAAATTGAATAACAATAGAATTGATGTTTGAGTATTATTCAAAAGTTATACAATGAGAAAAATAAATATAATATAAATAAAATGAGAAAAAGAAAGATAGCATCAAATTATTTTTATGGATCATATCATTGTTAAAAACTATGTTAAGGCTAAAGAAATAATCGGAATCTTATGTTTCACAGTTTCAAAAAGCGGAAAAAACCAAATTTCTTAAAAGTTTTCTACAATTTTCCGATTTTAACTAAACTTATAATAAAGTTTTAATTAATTTCTAGTTAAGTTGGGGGGGCACGTACTCCCCCGTGTCCCCCCCCCCCAACGCTACGCCTATGATAGAGATGTTATTTACTATTCATTCCGATACTTACAGTATGAGTTGCCAGAATGGATTGAACTATCTAGTTCAATATTCTCAAAGTAAAACGTTAAATTAACTAATTAAATTAATTTGAATCCTCCACATTCAACGAAAATTGAGTGGGCAGATGAGTCACTCAAAAATAAGAATTTAGACCGTTTTATACGGTGAGCGAAATGAAGATGATTTTAGGAGAAACGGGAATAATTTCAACATACAACTTATCTGCTTCAAATTATTTTCCCATACAAATTTTTTTCTGGAAGACAACTCAACTGACCTTCTCTACTTGCAAATATTTACTTTAACGAAAAATAACTCATCATTTTGTAAAATAATCATTTAGAAATTTAATACTATATCAACATTCTGTCCACATACACCGAGCAGTTTGTTTTGAATAGAAATCTAATTTTGTAAATTCTCCAGTTTCGTGCGGGTATCATCACGCAAGATTGCTAAATTCAAAGAATCCCTCGGGACTCCTACCACGATAAGACGTGCTTATTTTTCTGAATGTTCAGCGAAGAATTCTTATCACGCTTTTAACAAAAATCATTTTTAATTAACTTACAGTGAGTAAACTGAGAAAATTGGTGTATATGTATACACAAACATATACAGTCGAACCTCCATATATCGAAGTAGCAAATTGTCGGAAAAAAATTCGATATATAGAAATTTCGATATATAGAATTGAGCTTAGTTATATCATAATTCTCCTAAAAAGAATTAAAGCTATTTTTTGTATACGAAACTCCATTTCTAATTTATATGCGAATCACATTAAATAAAAGTTAATAACTGAAAAATAAATTTATTAATATGAAATATTTATTGATTACTACATACCTTTAAAAAAACAATAATCCAGACAATGGTTACAATGATCACAGTTACATCTTTAAAAATAAAACTACGAATATCTTGCTGAACAGGCTGTTTTGCGGAAAGTTCACCAAGGAAATGTTCGTATTTATTCAGTCCACTAAAAACTTCATCGGGGATCATTTTCCGCGAATTGAAGTCCACGACGTATTGTTTCAAACACCAAAAATTGGGAGATTTTATTCTAAACTGGAATAAAATCTCCCAATATGCCTTGAAAAAAAATTCGATATATAGAGATTTTTTCGATATATAGAAGCATTTTTTCTATGTAATGAACATGGAGATTTGCTAAGAGTTCGATATATAGAAAATTTCGATATAGGGAAGTTCGATATATAGAGGTTCGACTGTATATACATATACATTCACGGTGATCCAAAAGTAACAGAAAAAGTAAATTTTTTAAAAGTATAGATGCGGTTTTCACTCGGAAATGCAGAGAAAAACATGGCATTATTTTTAGTAGCGAAAAATTTTATTGCCAGAATAGTTACATTTGTTACCGACAGGTGACTTCTGAGTAAAATGCAAGGAAGGCTGAACTAATAAATTTCTAAAAGCCGGTAAACAATTCAAAGGAAAGCACTTTATTTTCCAATCAAAATTTAAGGAAATACTTAAGATAAAATGAGAGAGTTTCCAAATAGAACTATATAACAAATTTATTTGATGTCTTAGAATGCAATTTTTTAAACGAGGAAGAGTTTTTTTTAAAGTGCCACTTTCTTTTTAACTTTTTTATCGCTAGACTTTTGAAATGTAAAAGAAGAGAAAGCAACAGACCTTTGTACTAGGGCTTAAGGAGACAAGGGACATTCAACCTCGAATTTTTAATTTTCAATTTGTAACTCTATATACAGAATGAGAATAATTAATATCCTATTTTACTAAATTGAAGACCCTTAGAATTGAAAATAAGGATTTTTTTGCATAATGATGCCTGTTTTCCATTTTTTTTCAAAAATGTTGGCATTTTGCAAAATGTTCCATGCGTATTCCATATCATTTAAAAACCTTAAATTTTTTTATATAAGTTTGCCATATATATATATATATATATATATATATATATATATATATATATATATATATATATATATATATATATGTGGGAGCGAGATACTTTTAGCCGCTAGAGGGCCCTCCCACCACTTCCTGTTTGAAGACGATAGACGGTAGTTGGAAGTACGCTCTTGCGAAGGAGAGATCGTTTTGCTCGAGTAGGAGCTAAGAAATCTAATTTCATTATATATGTTTAAGTGTCTTGTCTTGTGATAAAATAAACCCTGTGAGTGTGTATGAAGGCGTCATTCCTCAGTTCCAGTATACCCCCCACACACACATATATATATATATATATATATATATATATATATATATATATATATAAGCATAATCGTATATTAAATGTCTTTTCGTAATTATTTTTTCCTTAATTTTTTTTTTCATTTTTTTCTATTTTGCCTGTTAATTACTACATTGAAGATCCTTACAATTCAAATTAAGGATTTTTGTCAGAATAATGCCTGTTTTTCAGAAATTGTTTCAAAATATTAACATTTCCCAAAATGCTCCATGCGCATTCCATATCACTTAGAAACCTTAATTTTTTTAATATAAGTTTACCATATATATGTAAACATAATTAGTCATTGAATTTTTTTTGTATGAATCTAATGCCATAACTATATATATTTTTGTTAATATGTCTGTTATTTTTTCATGATTTTGCATGTTTTTACTTTATTTCATGGTCTATGAATTTGAAAAATATTTGGGGTTTCAAAGAATTATGCACAGTTTTATAACAAACACTTCCATTAACAATTCTGAGAAATTTGGAAGAAATCAGAAAAAAACGTATGCGCATGGAGAATTTAAAAAAAGTCTTGCATTTTTAAAGAATTATTTGATAAGCAAGTCTTCTTATTGTACAAAATACTTATTTGTGAATTCTAGGTGTCATTAATGTAGTAAAAAAGAATATTAATTATACTCATGTGGTATGTAAAGTAAAATATTGAAAATTTAAGAAACCGAAGTTCTATTGACTCCTTAAGGCTTTTTAGTGTTGTCTAAAGTGATTTTCTCCTGTGACCAAATGTTGCGTATGTATGGTATTTACTGTCAGTAGTTGACAAAGATGTTATCGAGGATTATGATTAGGAATGTGGGGTCAGTTTCAATCAACAAGCCAACGAATGAGTTTTTCTTCTCGAATTCTTTCATTCGTGTGAAAATTACAATAAACCAAAGAAATAGTATTGCATATAGATGTAATTGCACATAAGGTAGGTTGGTGTAACTGGGCCATTCCCTCCCAGATTTTTCCTTTACATATTAGGTGGGAATTCCGCTCTGTGTGTTAATTTTTTTTCCGGTGTTCGCAACAATCTATCTTACAGCATTAGTATTTGCTTTGAAAAATTATTTCTAAATTGGGGGTAGAATTTTTTTTTCTTTTTCTAGATGTACAAGCATTGGATTACCCAGTCACAGATTCTGTTGTTTCTTATGAGAAATAGACCTTGGTGGTCCACTAACTCCATTTATCAGGGGAAGTGGGCCCACTTGTATTTAAAAATATATTCAATACTAGCGGCCCGTCCCGACTTTGTCCGGGTTGAACAAAATATTATACCAATAAATTTCCAGTCGATAGCCAATAAATTGTAAATCTTTGTTTACCTTAATAATAACCTAAATAATACCTTAAATTAATTTTATGTTAGTTAATAATTAAAATAAATTTTTTAAAAGAAAAAGGCGTGCCGGAGAACTGCTAGGTTCGAACCTCTAGCGTCAACACAGAAGCCCACCGCGATAGCACCACGATAAGGATCGTTGAAATCTTCGGAACAAAAAGCGGTAGAAGACAGTAGCGAAAACAATGGAGATTGTTAGGATTAAGCCCCTAACT
This sequence comes from Dolomedes plantarius, assembly GCA_907164885.2. NCBI lineage: Eukaryota > Metazoa > Arthropoda > Arachnida > Araneae > Dolomedidae > Dolomedes > Dolomedes plantarius. Next base: position 157,232,562 of record OU015495.1, on the reverse strand, counting down.
TTATTTCTACTGATTAGATACACATAATATATAGCCTATGTCCATCTGGAATAATGTACCTTTCAAACAGTGAAAGAATTTTTCAAAAGGTACAGTGGTTCTGAAGATTACCCTCCACGTACAAAATCGCTCTCTCTCTTTATATTTAAGTATAGATTTATATATAGTGTTGGAAATTGATTTATGAAAACACGGTTTTTTAACAAAAACATTTTTAATAATCATTAAAAATGAAGGAAATTTCATACATTATACATGCTACGTATAACAAATGAGTTACAAAAATAAAATTTCATATACAATAATAAACAAAAGCATAAGGTTAAAAATTAGATTTTCGTCACATACAAACATGGAAATTGATTTATGAAATTTCACATTTCATTCACATTAATAGATAGTAAAGCCACCTTTCTTCATCAAAATTTCTTTTATTCTAGATAGCATTGATAAAACAAGATTTTGCATGTACTTGTGTTGAATTAGTTTCCAGTTTTGACAGATTGACACTTTTAACTCTACAAGTGATCTGTACTGCATCCCATCTGCATAAACCTTTCGAACAAGCTGTGCCCAAACGTTTTCGACTGGATTCAAATCAGGACTATTAGGTGGATGATCTAAATGATCAATATTCTGTTCGTCAAACCAATCTTTCATAGCATTTGAAGTGTGAATACTTGAAGTGTGAATATTTGAAGTGTGAATACAGGAAGAATGCAATGATAGTCCAACGAAATAAACAGAAATCCTGCACTTAGAGCTAAACGCACCATAAATGCAAGATACTGTAGCAGTATAAAAACCGAACCATATAAAGAGGCAACCGACCGGTCTGTTTCTTCATCAGGAGGCCTAACCGAATCAGTTACCTCAAGGGAGAACTTTCTGAATAGGATGCAGGTCTTACCAAAAGGCATCCCAAGGCCCGAGATTCCCATGAAAATAGATAGTCAAAACAATAAAAAATAAGCAGAAACCCTGCACTTAGAGCTAAACGCACCATAAATGCAAGATTATGTAGCAGTAAAAAGAAAACATACAATTCTAAAAAGAACACAAATGAAAAGACTGAAATACAAAAGGCTCACTCACCCTAAAACGATAAATTGTAAAGTGACGGTTATATGTTAGGAGTTTCTGATTTTTTTATATATATAATTTCAGAAATAATATTACATTTCCAGGTACTTTAAAAATGATAATAGGGAATTTGAAAATAAAGAAGGAAGTCCAGTCAAGTAACGGTGTTTTCACGCACGATCAGACCTTATGTCGATTATAAATTATGTCTGAAACACGACTTAATTAAACTGAACTAATCTAAATGAAGTTCATTTCCAAATGAATTTATGTCTAATATACTTTTTTTAATTATAAAAGAAATATTTCATACGAGATAATTGTTTTTCTAATAATCCTCCCTTTCATTTTTTTATTAATTAAAAGGAGTTCTACTTTATAAATGCACCGCATCTCTCTCTCTCTCTCTAATATAAATCTAATGCCGAAAATTGCTTTAAATCAGTCATCCATGGCTATCGCATCATAACGCCACAGAAAAGTCATAAGCTAATGTCGCTCTGAATAAATTAACGGAAAATAACCAATTAACCTTTAGAAACAGTAACAAATCATTAACCCACTGAAATTCAACTTCTATTCCCCTGCAGCCTCGGTGGGACCGTTAATGACCATGAACGAAATATTTATAACTTCCCCAACTTTGGTTTTGTAGTATTTTGACCTTTACCGTGAAAATAGGTGTTGCCGAAAGCAGCTGCATTTTCAGAATCACCTTTTGGCGGATTACCAGAAATTTTTGTAAACCCTTCATCTTGCTTTCCCTGGCATTTATAATTCACTTCCATTCTCACTGGAAAACCTCCAGAGTTTTGGGCTAACAATTATGGTTCCCGTTTTGGCATCAATATTAACAGGCAGACACCGAGGGGCCGAAATCTGCAAAGCGTTTGTTAAGTTAGCGCGCTTGTTCGAGGGGCGTGCATTGCGGTTGATGAATACCGTTGCGGTTAGAGTGTTGCTAAAAATAGGTAGCTAGTTATCTGTGGAAATTAAAATTAAACGGAAAAGATGAACTTATTTACAGAATAAATAGAATACGGAATAAATAGAATTTTTATATACAGTACTTTAGTTACTTAATTGGTGCTAAAGTAGGAAATAGAATTTTAAGTTCTTTTTTTATTCGCGTTGCAAAAGGTTGACAGATTGATAGTCGTTGTTATAAATAGCCGCATGCAGTCAAGTTACTTAGAATTTTCAAATTAGAAGCAAAGCGGGGAATGGACTTTTTTGCGTTCTTTTCATACCTTAAGTTCGGTCGTTAGTTTACCAAGCATTAGGAACGTGTAATAGTTATTATGCGAAAGTGCAGATTTATTCGAAATATTCTTTCCTGCTAGCCAAGGGGTAAGCCGAAGTCGACGTTGATTACTTCGAGAAAAAAAATTGTTGTTGTTGTTGTTGTTTTAATGCCCCCTGGCCGGAATTAATTCCAGACCAGGTCCATATAGGCTAGCGGGTTGCGTCTCCGGTTTATAATGGCCCCATAAGGGTCAGAGTCCGACTTAGCCAGGTGCCACCGCAATTTTGGCATAGCACCCCCATAGGCGGCATCTGAGAGGATCGTACCCTATCCCACCCTCTCTGGTCTTAGAGAGACTTTTCGGTCTACGGATTTAACGTGCCCATATCCGGCCTAGACACGTGGGTATTTAATGATGCCTGTCGAGATTCGATCCGAGCTTCATCAGCACCGAAAGCCGAAACGCTACCACTAGGCTACCTGGAGCCTCAAAATTCTTTACCTCACTTGAGAAGGAAATAAACTCTTAATGTGAATAATTGTGCTTGAGGTAAAAAATATGACTATCTTGACCTTTTCCTTACAGGGTGAGATAGCATGTATCCCTATAATACGGACCCCCAATAATATAGATAGATAGATGTATATGTATATATATATACAGTGGAATCTCGATCGATCGTTTTCGGATCCGTCGTTTTTCCGCATGTGTCGTTCATTTTATCCAGTCCCAACGATCATATTTCTTTGTTATGTTTCCGCATCTATCGTTTTCCCGCATTTATCGTTCATTTCAATCGGTCCCTTGAAAAACGATCGATCGACATTCCACTGTATATGTAAGATTAACGGATGGGTAAACCAGAAAAGTCCCAGATGTAGTCATAGCTGAGTTGTTGGGGAGACAGGCAAATGGATATTCACCACACATCCAGAAACGTTCATCAAACAGTTTTTTATTTTAGGAACACTTTCGTTGGTTGGATTTACTTCTTGTTTAGATTTCATGATAGACACTTATTATAGGAATATCATGTTTAAGAACCATCCTGATGCTGCCGGAGAAGCACGCAGAAAATATAAAATCGCAGCGCGAAAACTGCGTCTTTTCAGTACCAGTGCTAACACACAAAGAGCCAAAAAGAACTTTCTCGCCGAGTGCGAGTGAAACTGAATTTCTGATTGGGCAGTTCACGACAACTGACCTAAATGTCATACCTTCCAGAAATTTCATCTTATATAATGCTTATATAACGGCGTTGGCGCGTGGCTTTAGGGGGAAACGTAATAGTTTATTTTGGTTATTTCCAGGTTGAATTCAGGTTGAGGGTAGTTATCATATTGCGATAATATAAAAGAATTTTGAATGGGCGTTTCCTTTAATGGTTATAAAGGTTATCGTTTCATATATGTATATATATATATATATATATATATATATATATATATATATATATATATATATATATATATATATATATATATATATATATATATATATATATATATATATATATATATATATATATATATATATATATATATACCCCTTAATTGCCGTTCTTACAAAGGGGGTATGAGATTTCCCGCTCTGAAGAAGGAATAGGAGAAATGAGCCCCGTAAGTTAAAGGTTAATCAAAAATATTAGTATAAGTAAAATCATTAACAATTTTAAATGTGGTAAAAGATAGCATATTTGAAATGTGAATTTTTCTCAAAACTGAAGTTCCTCTTTTAAAGAACGTTTTAAAAAATACTGCCAGGTTTTTATAAACTTTCAAAACAACGTCTATAAACTGTTTCCTATAGTGCTAATACTTAAAGAAATTTCATTGTATGGATGCTTTCCAATTTATGACCGGCCATATAAGAGCATCGTAAAACTTCCTAAGATATCATAGATTCATTCTTCCGCCATTTTTAAATTTTTACTTATTAAAATATTTTTTTACTTCTAAAGTAATTGTTAGATAAAAACAAGCAGTTTACTTAAGTAGATACATTTTTAATGAATCTAACTATTTTTTATATAGCAGTTCTAGAGTTTCGGAAATTTTTCTTTAAAATTCCATGGATTTAAAATTTTTATACAACCATTGAGATGAATTTCAGCTATGGAATTTGTATCATTTATTTTTAAGGGATGTGTTTAAAGGAATTGTGTATTTTTTTATTAAAATTTTTTTAAGTCTTCGAATACTTTTAAAAGTAACAAGTTTGAGGGCCAGAAGCTTCCGGAGGTCAACGTATCAGGATGCGGTACAGAAGATTCTGGGTTCGAGTTCTTGCAAGCGTCACTGAATGCTCTCGCGTCAACGCCGGGTTATGGGCACGTTAAATCTGCAGGCCCAAAAGTCCCTTCCTGGGGTTTATAGGGCTGGGAGGAGGGTATGAGCTCCCCAGATTCGCTCCTGAGGGTGTTCGCTCCTTATTGTAATGCTAGCATATTTATATTCAGGGATTAAACTCCGGAAGTTCTTAGTAACTATGTTGGTTCCTGCCTGGTGTGTTGGAAATAATGAGCTTGTAGCCTTATTTTTGAAGAAGTTCAAGTATGAAGGCAACTCGCGTAATTTCATTGTATTTAAATTTTAAATCTAAAATTCGATTTGCAGTTGAATGTCGTTTACCATAATTTTAATCATATCTGCAATTAATGGTTAGAAATACATATTTATTTTACTAATGTCTATGATACAGACCAGGGGTGTCCAACCTTTTAGCTTCCTTGGGCCACACTGAAAGATGACGAATTGCTTTGGGTCACACAAAAATATACCTAACATTAAAACTAGTTAATGAGTAAAATAAGTATATTATATATTCAACATATTTCATTATAAATTTTATTTATAATTATAAAGATAACTATAGGAGTCATACTAATGCATCAATATAGGAAACTAATGCATCATCAGTATCTGGGTTAACTGAAGTTGTTGCAATACTCGGGAAGTTCTCAAGATGTTCATCCGATATTTTATTCTAATTTGACTCTTGAAAATAGTTGTTCACCGATGCACGTGCTTCCAAACAATGATGACATAAATGACGCATGACTATGCAACGAGGGATATTTATCTCTGGGCAGTTATGATTTATAAAAGTCCAACAAAGAGACTTGATTGAATTTCTCTTTAAGAAGGATGTCAAACTGCAACTCTATGCATTCCATTTGAAAATTTTCTGGCAGCATATCTATATGGACTGTAATTGGAGTAGGAAAGATGCAAATGTATTATTTATGTTTGCCGAAAGTGCCGCAGTTCTAGAGTTAATCCTACAAGTCCCTCTTTTTTTGCCTATCATAGCTGGGGCACCAGATATGTGGGCAAGAGTCTATGAGAATCGCCCGCGCGTCAACGTTTTCTTCCCTGCTTCATATAAATCTCTTGAGGTTGTCTCGTCTTTTAACGGTACTAATTAAGCCACTTCTTCAGTTACAATAAACTTGTCATTTATACATCTAATACGAGTGAAAATGGCAAATTGAGCCATGTCAGTAGCATCAGCGCTTTCATCCATCGGCAAAGAGTAAAACTTAAAACTAGAAGCTTTTCTTTTTAAATCGTTTTTGATATATTGCCCAAGTTCGTCAATTCTCCTGGAAATAATCTGATGAGACGAATTGTGCGAGTACGGTATCTAACAATATTTATAATGGCATTTTTCGGGAATGAATTCATAAGATCAAGGAGATTGTGTGTTCATGGTGTTTAATTTTTTATACTAATTTTAATATCATTACAAATATGAAACATTAAATGTGTAAAAATTTCACATTTAATTTTTGTAATGAAATTAATATACAGAAATTGCATACGTTAATTTTGTATAGAATTAAAGATATTTCAAATGTTGTATTGTCGATCTGTTGAATGAATAAAGCGGGATATGTAATGGCCGCCTACCATCATCGCTGAGGTGGACTATTGATATTTTATTTTCGCTTTGAGCTCTCTTTCTGGGCCGCACTAATAGTTGCTTTGCGGCCCGCGGGTCGGACACCCTGATATAGACATAGATAGAAAAAAAAACAAAAGCAAATTTTCACTCTAATTTTTTTACTCATAAAATCCTAAATCTCAGAGATTGTTTGCTTGTTTGTTATTAAATACATCAAAAAGGATGAGTATCGTTGGCATGACTGAAAGAAAAAAAACGGTTAACGTTAAAATTACTTTATTTAAAGAAAAACGATGTCAAAATTTCGCCATAGAACTGTATGCATAGAGAAAAAGAAAGGAAATATCCTAGTACTAGCCGCTGCGCGACCAGCATGGTCGCTTTTAGTTTTATATTTTCTTTTGCAAAGCAACTAACTGAAATTAACATATGTAAGGAATGTTACTATTACCTGTCATCATAAATATACGTTGTTAAGGGGTATTCTCTATAAGGCTGATTCTAAAACATCGTGATTAAAAAAATGTGAATTTCTATTACTTCAGAACAGAGTTAAAGATCAGACTGAGAAACCCAACACCAATGATTTTTAAAAATTACATCCCTCTCTGTATGTACTATTTTTCGAAATTAAGATATCTATATTTTATCATTACGTGAAATAAGAAACTGTTGGGGAAAAAAATTTTCACTTGAAAAAAATGGAGTAAAAATTCAGCAAATACTAAAATATAGTGTCGATTCATCATTCTTTGTATGTATTATTGTTCACAATTCAGATATCTACACTTAATCATATCAAATAATAAATTGTTGGGAAAATTTCTTCACTTATAAAATGGAGTAAAAATTCAGGAATTGCTGAAAAAAGTGTACAAAATTAAGTATTACTGGCTCTCGGTTGCTTTGTCGGCGACAGTTAAGCCTAACCTCGCGATCATTTATGCTCTCTCTTTTACGCCTCTCTCAATGAATTATTTCTTCTTCGTTTTCTTTCTTGAGACTGTTCCCGATTTTCATTTGATAGTACAGCACGCTTTCGAGCATTACTGATTTCAGTGCGTAAATCCATGTTGACACGCGGTTGCAAATTGCGGATGGCCGCTAATGTTAACATTTGGTAGTTGCAGCCGTTGCCATTCGGAGTATAGAAATATCGTCGATTTTTGTGCCGCATACCTACGTGTTTTATATATATAGATTTTTGAAAGGTAATAAATCATTCTAAAAAGTCGTCATGATAATCGTTTTTAAGCGAAGTTTCTTATAAAAATAATGATATATAATTAATCCCAGTTCTTGAATTAAGACTAGCACGAATAAACAGAAATATTTCAATAAATTATCACAGAATAAAACTGCAGTTTGGAGTAATTTTGAAATTAGCTTGAACTTTCCTAACGGGAAAAAAAAATGTCACTCGTCACCCAACGTGTCACGGGTGGTCTAATCGAAATACAAAATTACTGAAATAAGGGGAACTTTTATTAAGGGAAAATTAAAAGATATTTTCCTCTTACTACCTCCCTTGAAATGTTCATAGATATTACATGCATTCACACAAATATCAGTGAAGAAACATGCCGAAATCATCAATCAACAGGCCGTGATAGTGATACCCTAATTAACTTATTTACTTATTTGTTACATCTTTGCTAAATATTTCTAACGTCAAAGAACATCGCCTTCCTTGCTTCTGAATAATGGAAGAATCCTTTCCTATTTATTCACAAACATTCTCAGTTATAATTGCGGCCTGACTCACAGAGTAAACCCCTTCGCAGAAAGGCGTTCACCACCCTCTCGAAAACACGCACGTACGCGACAAAATTCATTTCGCCTTTCCCCTTCAGGACCCCACAGCGCCTGCCGTCGAGAACCGTCTTCCGTTTTATTCATGCTATACTTTAACAAATTTTTCACGCAAGTTTTTCCCTACGCTTATTTATGCAAATGGGTTTCCGCTGCCGCATTAAATCTTTTTCCCAAGTGTCGTTGCCCTGGCGACTTTGAAAATAAAAATTTAATTTGTCTCAGACTTAACTCTTTCAGACAAAATTTATATCTTTTGGCGTCTGTTTCTTTTATTTTCTTAGCATTCTCCGTATTTCTGGTTAATATATATCTGAGGAAAGGGTGGCGTGAGTCTGTTGGGACTAGAGACTAGACTTGTTTGGAGTACTTTAGGCTTTATACGCATTTCGTCTTGATGTATACTTATTTAAATTCTAGAAAAAAAAATTAATTTAATTTTATGACTTTTTCTTGCTTCTAAAAATATTATTCACATTATTAGCATTCTTTCACACGGACAAACATATGAAGCTTTTAAACATGTCTATAGGCTCCGAGGTAGTCTAGTGGGAGTGCGTCGGCTTTCAGTGCGTAGGGTGCTCTGATCGAATCCCGACAAGCGCCATTAAATACCTCTGTGTGTAGGTCGGATATGGGCACGTTATTAAGTCCGTAGGCCGGAAAGTCCCTCTATGAGGTCAGAGAGGGTGGGAGAGGGTAGGAGATCCCCAGATGTCACCCCTGGGAGTGCTCGGTCAAAATTGAGGTGGCACCTGGCAAAATCGGACTCCGACCCTTGAGGTGCCATTATAAACTGGAGCCGCATCCGTCAGTCAGCTAGCCTATATGGACCTGTCTGGAATACTTCTGACCAGGGGGCATTAGAAACAACAATAACAACAAACATATCTATGTACAGGTGAAGGAGTTTGTGTGCGTAAAGATTATTAGACATTTGGTTTTGAGTTTGATTTCTTTAACCATTTCCTTACGGTGTGGGATAGCATGTATATATATATATATATATATATATATATATATATATATATACATGCGATTTTGGTAAGCGGTAATAAAAAATCGTTTGCTGCAAAAGAAATAATTGCAATTGTACTATGTTTTTAAAAGTCAAAATTATCGTCTGCGGCTTCAAAGTTTTGTTTTTATTCAAAATGGCGTTTTTAACAAAGCAGTGGTTCGAAGGCTACATTTATGCTCTTTCCGAAGAGAAATGTGCATACTCCGTTATCCAAAAACGATGTGAGAGTCATGGTTTAGTGATATCTAAAGCGTCAATAGGTAATATCGTCAACAAGAAAGGAAAAAAACGTCAAATTGGAGCCTCAAGTGGGACAAAAATTCCAAACAAGTATCCAAGGAAAATACGGACATCTTCGACTATTGCAAAGGTCCGTTGTTTAATGTTAAAAGAAAATCCCCCTAGTCAAAGGACAGTTGCAAAATCATTAAAATTCTCGGTGTCCACTGTAAACAAAATGATAAACGTTGATTTAAATCTTAAGAAAGCGAAAAAACGCAATGTGCACCGTCTTCTTCCAAATCATATCGCTGAACGCAGGACACGCTGCAGAATTTTATATGAGAAACACTTATCCAAAGAAAAATGGAAAACAATTGTCACAATAGATGAATCATGGTAGTATTTAAATGATTGCAACAAAAAAAGATAAACGATTTATTATCATAAAAGGGGAGAAAAAAAATTTACGTACATGGTTCAAAGAATCGAAAGAAAGTTTTTCTAAGGGATTCATGATTGTTGCTGGTTTTTCTTATAATGGCAAGTTAAAAATAAAGAGAGTGGAAAAAAATGTCAAGATTAACTCCAAATACTATCAGGAACATATTTTATCGCCAATTTTTCTGAATGAAATACCATCGCTTTACCCACAGTGCCATCAATCTGTGAGACTCGGATCAGGACAAAGCTAGCAGTCACACATCAAAATCCACTGTAAATGTCCTAAAAGAAATGGAACAAAAAACTGGTATCAAGGCCATACCCTTCACTGATATCCCTACTAAATCTCCCGATGTATCACCTACGGATTTTTGTGCTTTCGGACTTTTAAAATCTGCATTATCCAAACGTCGTCCCAAAACCCTTACAGGACTCTGGAAAGCTGTTCAGGAGGAATGGAATAGAATACCTTTTCTGACACTTCAAAAGGCATTATTATCCTGGAAATTGCGGTGTCGAAAGATAGTTCAGAATAAGGGATGTCAAATAGAACATTTAAAACACAAGAATTTTATGTAATTTAGTTTTGTGAATACAATATACATCGTCTAAAAAATGTGTGAACAGCCTCTGTATATATATATATATATATATATATATATATATATATATATATATATTTATATATATGTGTGTGTGTGTGTATGTATATTTGTATGTTTGTTTATATAACCCCTTTAATGGCCTTTCTTACAAAGGGGTGTATGAAATTTCCCGTTCTAAAGAGGGAATCCGAAAATGGGCCCCGTAACCTAAAGGTTAAGTATTCTCGATTATCAGAGATAATTCAGAGATGAAACTGTAAACGGTGCAGAGTATAAATTTTAAAAATATTTTCTCTTTGGTACCGATCCAGTGGTTAAGATGTTTATAGCATGAACTGATCTATTTACTATTCGATTACAATCTTTTGTAGTTTATCATGAAGAGACACTTTTTTCTAAATTTTTTTAGTTTCTTTCGGCAACAGTTTTCAATCTATTTGAATTGCTCTCTAGTTATGAGTTGTTGCTTCGAAACTGTCAGCAGGGATGAAGTTGCTTAGCTAATAGACGTTTCTAATGTTTTATGTGCTAGGAACACTGTAAGATAAAAAAAATTATCACAAAATGAAAATTTCGCAAATATTTTTATAATAAATGTTGAATATTCGGAATATAAGAAGCCTATGACCAGAGAAGTTTCCTATTTCAGAACATTTCAATAATGTAATGAAATGGGGGTGGGGCTCGCGTCCAAACACAAGTTCCTTATATGTTTCATATATACCCTGCATAACTTGAACATAATTTACGCAATGTTTTTAATAATTTTGTACGTGAATTGAGGTCTAATGTCACGCACAAGACATTTGAGACATCAAGAAGATAAGATGTCACAACCTTATCTTATCTATCTCTATGAATAATCTGTGCAATGTTTGGTAATCCATCATTCGTGGCACTAATTTTGTATGCCCCTAATAAGCTTCATCTCATATAAGTATATCTTTTGTTCCTAATGTGGGTAAATGTGAAAATTTTCCATTTCTGACGTCATATCAGGAGCAGAATATAATATAGTTGACCATTAAAACATTAAAATTTTGAAAAAAAAGTGGTAAATTGTAGGATTTCCCCTTTTGACGTCATGCCGGGGCAAAAAGTACCGACCTTAGAGCCTCTCGAATATGAGATTTTTGGAAAAAAAAACCGTGTTTCCCCGTAAATAAGACCGAGTCATATATTAATTTTTACTCCAAAAGACACAATAGGGCTTATTTTCAGGGAATGTCTTATTTTTTCATGTACAAATATTCACATTTATTCAAGTACAGTCAAGTCATTTTCTTCTGGACCATCGCCATTCTAAGCTTGAATATCCTCCCTACGAACAATCAAAGCCTTTAGGGCCTGTTCACAAAGCGTCTGTCAACGTTAGCGTTACTCGTATTGAAATATATTTAACCGATTACAAACCTCCAAACGATTAGCCACGAAACTGTTAAAGTCTGTGATTGGCTTAAAATATGTCAATACCAGCAACGCTGACTCTGGCGGATTTTATGTGAACACGCCCTTACTCATATGTCAGCAATCGATTCACAGATGTCTTCCAACTCGGGAAACAATGGTTGCTGACTTGATCCACACTTGCGCTTCTTAGCATTTCCCGCGTCCACTTGTTGACCGAGGTTATCGTACTCTGATCGCCATCTTCGGACCACTCAGAGATCCAATTTTTTTTCTTTGCAGAAAGCTGTAAGATTCTTATTCAAGGAGTCCTCTTTGATTCCTTTATTATACTCGACGAAATAGATCATTCTTTTTGCACTCATCTTGTTTGGGGATCGAATATTCCCTTTAAATCTGTTATTAAACCAAGCATTAATTGAAGTTTTACAAAACAGGAGTGTCAATAAAAACTGTTAAGAATAATAAACTACACAAATGCAATGAAAAATTGCAGGCACAAAATTCAGAAAACGTTTCTTTATTTCACAAGAGTGCATTCAGTACGTTCGTAACAACACTTGAAGTATTGAATTACGAAGATTCTAATATGTCACAGCCGCGTTCATTCGTTATCAAGAGCGTATATGCGTTGTGACTGCACTCCGATTGGTTATTCGGCAATAAGGGCCTGTTCCCATAGGAGTCCGTTGCGTTGCGTTAAGGAAAAGATGACGTTGAGACGAAAATAAACCAATCATAGGCGTTAAAAATTTCATTGCTAATCGTTTGGAGGCATATGATTGGTTTATTTTCGTCTCAACGTCATCTTTTCCTTAACGCAACGCAACGGACTCCTATGTGAACAGGCCCTTAGTCTGGCATGCGTCTGACTGACGATTTTAACTGGGGCTTATTTTTGGGGTAGGGCTTATATTACGAGTATCCTGGCAAATCATGCTAAGGCTTATTTTCCGATTAGGACTTTTCTTTTCCGGGAAACACGGTAATTTTACGCAACCTTTAATTCGAAGCGAAATGAAAAAAAACAATAAAAACGAAAGTCAAAATTGTGTGAAAGAGTTAAATTTTCAACCACGCTGTAATAATTAATGTAAAAAAATTTTTGAGGGAGAAATTTTTTAAGAAAATCATAAAAGCAAAAATTTGTTTTTCCATATGCGTTTATTAGAAGTTTCCATCGACATATTCGTAAATAACATATATTTCATACATTGGAGGACATTTTCAAAATGATGCAAAGCTTCAGTACCGCAAAAAAAAAACCCAAAACAGTGAACTCTAACTATACTTACCTTCAAAACTTGTTTTTTTTTTTTTTTTTAGTGAGTCATGCATCTTCCCCTATTTCAAGCAATTACATTCACTTCTCTCGATCGATCAGTTAGAATTACACATGAGCATTTTCCCCACCGATTCACGATACGCATTACAGTCAGAGGGCTCGCGTAGGTACTTCATAAATTATGCAAGTGCAACAAACTGAATACTAAAACAGACAAGGGCATTCACAAAAATTATTTTGAAAAAGAAAAACAAGATTCTTTCGTGATGTTTGTCTCTTACTTTACTATACTAATATTCGATTATCTACCGAATGCTTTCATGCAAACATGCTAGTTTTTAAGGCTTAATCACGCTTGGAATTTTTAAACAAAGAGCAAATCGTTGTGTTCAGCTTTATTTCCAAGTCTATACATTTCGGAGGATAAAAACAAGAAAAGGTTTATTTTAGATGACCCAGGGGTAATCGACTTTAATGAAAAATATGAATGTCTAGAAAGCAGAACATATTATTTAAATATTTAGAACTTGGAGGTTATCATGCTAACGGATTGCTGCATAATGCTCATACATTGCAGTCGAACCCCGTTATAACGAACTTTAAGGGACCAAAGGTTTTGCTCACTTTATCTGAACCGTTACGAAAAATGCTAGAGTTCACAAAATGTATAACTCATTATTTGCAGTGTGTATTCAATAATGATGTATTTAAAAAAGGATAAAATCTATTAAAATGATCATTAATGAATTAAATCGACTAAAATCGATTACATTAAGCTGACACAATGCTAATTAAATTACGTACAATAGGAAAACCAAAATTTTCGTTCGTTATATCCGGGAGTTCGTTGTATACCGGGTTCGTTATAACGGGATTCGACTGTATATGCATTCATTTTAATTATTATATTTGTTGCGATAATGCTTTAAGATCTATGTTTATTCTACACGATTTCTAAACTGCAACAGTAATACTATACTAGAAGAAATCTTATGGTAAACTGTTAAGGCTGCTGTGTTTAACCCTATTGGATTCGTTCACCTCAATGTCAACCTATCGGAAAATTGGACAATAATAAGGCGACCACAGCTTTCGCCTCTACGCCTTGTAGAACCTGAAGACCAGTCGCCGTGTAGAGGAGTGGATCGGGGCCGCGAATTGCTCACGAAGTCGGTTACAGTTTTACCTACGCTACGCTGCCATCGCCATCTACTGGAGAGAATAATTAACAATTGTTTAACACGAAAGATATGAATATGAATAAACGGGAAAAAATTACCAACTTTTCCAATACTATTTTTCATCTAATTGTGTAAATGCTAAGTTTTCAATACATACTGACGCAGAAAAAAGTTACTTCTTTCAATAAATTTAGAAAATACAAAAATTGAAATTAACTTTAAACAACTGGTTCTAGTTAATGATTTTTAATTTGCATTTTTTAATGTATAATATATAGAACTTTAATTGGATTCTGGCCAAAAATTCTAGAATAATTAACAATTGCTTAACACGAAAGATATGAATAGGAATAAACGGGAAAAAATTACCAACTTTTCCAATACAATTTTTCATTTAATTGTGTAAATGCTAAGTTTTCAATACATACTGACGCAGAAAAAAGTTACTTCTTTCAATAAATTTAGAAAATACAAAAATTGAAATTAACTTTAAACAACTGGTTCTAGTTAATTATTTTTAATTTGCATTTTTTAATGTATAATATATAGAACTTTAATTGGATTCTGGCCAAAAATTCTAGAATAATTAACAATTGCTTAACACGAAAGATATGAATATGAATAAACGGGAAAAAATTACCAACTTTTCCAATACAATTTTTCATTTAATTGTGTAAATGCTAAGTTTTCAAAACATAGCGCTAAAATTATTAAATTCTTTCAAAATCTCTACTTTTTGTAGTTCATTATGGTTATGAACAGATTTTAAATGCCTTTTCAAATTGAAATGACGCGAAAAGATTTTATTACAATATGTACACTTGAAATTATTTTGATTATCCATTTTATAATGTACTACGCATGAAACACGTGGTCCGAAAGTTTACAAAACAACAAAATTATTCTATGCAATTGATGGCGCTACAGTACTCATGAGACAGCAGACAACGGATCTGTGAGGAGCAATTCGCGGCCCCTATCCACTCCTCCGCGTAGCAAGACCTGCAAACTTAATCAATGGATATGCACCTGTTCGGTTAATTAGTATGGGCCTGGGCGCCGGAGGGACAGTACAGATCTGCGGACCACTTAAGGCAACCCGGAGCCCTTCAGCCTATGGGGAAAATGTGTCTACTATTCGTAGAAGCGCTGAATATTATAATTCACCGCGGTGTGTGGTCGAAAGACGGATAAGAACAAAACTCTTATAAAAACTTCAGAGGCAAAACATAAAGGCTTGAACACTTTACAAGAGGACGTAAAAGAAAAGCTGTCTGTGTGGCCATTGATAGCGATCAAAAGACTATGAATATTGCAAGATAGATGGACGTTATTTTATGGCCCACAATAAAACTTTCAGCAGATAATGGTCAAAGTTGTATTTCAAACGAAAATTATGGTGGGGAGGTACTTCGTAGAATATGAACAGGAGCAGTATAATAAGGGACCAATTGGGGCAGGAACTGCTGAGAGAAAAACAGCCCACTTCCCAATCAGAGAAAAAGGGGCGGGCCCAAAAAAGGCCCATAAATGGACAACAGCCCCTCCAAGGAAAAAAACGAGAGAAGGTCCAGAGATTGCGCTGGCGGTTTTTTCCTAGAGCTCGGACAAGATTGAGTGCCGGTTGAACTGTCTCGGAGTCTAGAGGTAATTCCTGGAATCGGATATGATGATCCTGAATATGACCTGATATGGGTCCCTGTCATCGGAGTCATTTCATCGCTGTATTCTTCAACAGTAGTAAGTGCCTCTCGATAAATCCTAAAAATAATTACTTTGACCAAATAGTTTGACTTTGTTTCTGATTCCTCATGTGTTAAATGATAATATGAAGGGGAATCTTTTTCTGTTATTAATTACACTTTAAAATATTTTTTTAGCTTTATCAAATAAATGTATGATAACGGCTGATTCTCTGTGTTTCCTTGCTTGCCCAAACTCATGCCCGCATCCATTGTTTTAAAGTTATTTTATAACATCCAGCGGTTCTACAATATTTACAGTTACATAAATGCTGGCAATCCAATAAAAATGGTATTTTCAGATAGCCCGAACTTTTCTGCACTTTACAACAGGATTCATTTTATAAATTGCGTCAACCGAAGGAATTGATGAGCGTTTAAAACGCACTATAGCAAATTTTCTCCCAGAATAATTTAAATTTTAAAATATCACCTGCATTTTTTTAAAACGAAAAATGCCCCAAGGTGTAAAATTTCTTTCTCTATTACGGAGTGCAATTTTTTAATAAAAATCTTGCAATCCAAGTCGGCAATCCTTGGACACATTTTCTCCATAGGTTAAAATTCAGGTGAGCGAATCCAATAGGGTTAGTACACAGCAGCCTTAGCAAAATATCTTTAATAAATATTAAAATACTTGAAAAAAATCAGCTCTTAGAATACCGATCACGAGGCTTGAGGACTTGCGTTTGATCCCGGTTATGGCAGACCATCGTTTCAGTGGCACCCGACGGCTAGAAAGAACGATAATGGTTTGTCAGGGGGCGCGCTCAAACATTTATGGCATAGAAAATTCATTATCGTGGGACAACCATAATAATATATTATTTATGGATAAAATTATGTAACGGGCAATGTACTCTCCCATTGAACTTAAAAAGAAAGAGGAACTATGAGGAAACAGTGTTTAAAATAACGAGATTTTCTCATATCACCCAGATTGTTTTGTAGATAAGATATCGGCCATGAGGTTCGTAGATTCATTAGTTTAGCATTTCGCAGGCGTATTACTCTTCTCGTCATTTTGAACTATCCACAAAAAAGGAACGAAAAAGTAGTTACTGATATCTGTCATTTCGGTACTAATCTTGAGTTTTAATTTTCTCACATAAAATTGAGTCGTATACCCTTTAAACCTAAGGTATATACTCTTTTAACTTCAGTTTTGGTACAGTGCAATGATTCCGAGTTTTAACTATACGTTAGTCAGTTTATGTTTCAGGGTATTAATTAAAGTTCGGGAACAACAGTCAAAAGCCTTAAATTATTATTGATATTTTTTTATGTGAAACCATAATTTACATATTGTAGGCACGAGGTAGCCTAGTGATAGCGCGTTGGCTTTCGGTACTGAGGGTACTTGCACCGAATCCCGATAAGTGCCATTAAATACCTTCATGTGTAGGCCGGATATGGGCCCATGAAATCCGTAGACCGGAAAGTCCTTCTATGAAGTCTGAGAGGGTGGGAGTTGGTACGATTCCTCCCCCCAGATGTCACCCCTGAGGGTGCTCGGTCAGAAATGAGGTGACACCTGGCTAAATCGGACTCCTACCCTTGTGGTGCTACTATAAACCGAAGCTGCACCCCTCAGTCCGTAAACCTATATGGACCTGGTCTGGAATACGTCCAGCCAGGGGGATGGACGTATGTTTGACAGGTAAGTACGAACAAATCAAGTTTTCCTACCGAAAAGTTTAAAAATTTCATAAAAACTGCCTAAAGAAATTAAAATATAATTCAAGTCTGTTCATAACTTGAGTTAAGGATATTCTGAGAGACAGCGATATTTGTATTTTAAATTAGTCAGTTTATGTAAACTAGGATATTTCTGTCCGATCAAGCTAATAAAAAATTTGTAATGTTTATTCTTGTTAACATTTCTCACAGAACATAGCGATCAAATCTGCTATGTTATTGAATGGTTCTTCCAAATTTATCCGCGGAATCTACACTATTATAAAACGCTATACACAAAAAGTTTGGATAGTTTTTGTCTATAACAAAGAAATTTAAAAAGAATAGTTCATCTCGGAAAGTTTAATGGTTTTATAATAATCGCATACAGAAGTTAAAATATAAATTTTTAGTTTTCCTGGAAAATATATAGGTTCATCTATGGAAATTTAAAATAAAACAGATGCACATTAATCGAATTAACAGTGATTAAGTGATGTGCATAAAAGCATATTATTTTATAGTTAAATTTCGTTCGCTTGTTTTCCTTTTTTCGAAACTATAAAAAAAAACGATAAAAAATGTAGGGAAATTCATACAACTGTAAACGTTTTATTTGCTTCTTAGCATTATTATCTTTGTGAAGGGGAAAATATTTTTACAGGAAGAAGCCTTGGTTTACATCAGAGGTTCCCAACTTCTTTTTGGTCAGAGACCACCTTTTCAAATAGTAATCCAATCAGCGCTCCCTTACGTAGGGTTGCCAGATATTGAAAACCTACATTTTGGGGAGGGGGTGGGGGGAGAAAATTTAAAAGGCTGTTATGAGTTCGTTTCTGTTTCTAGGAATGTATACCTTTAGGAGGAAAAAAAAATGTTATATGTTATTAAAACTGTTAATTTAATGAAAATTTCAATTAATCGTAAACTGGAATAAATTTAGTGTCACGAAATATGCTTTCGGGACACCGGAACAGGATCTTATAAACCGGAACAACTCCCAAAAAACGGGATGTCTGGAAACCCTAGGTTTACGTTACGTTATTACCTTTTACTAATATAATACACCACAATCTTGTGTAAAATTTGAAATATACAATAATATTAAATAAAAAAAAACTACTTACCTTTTTGACAAAAGTTATTTGTGAAAATAATATAAAGTACACGACATAAGTAATCCTTTTATTTCCAAACAGCTGTTGTAAATTATGCGTAAAATTTTAATTAAAAAAATATCTCTGAAGATTTGAAACATCAACTTGGAATTTTATTTTATGAAGAAGTAGACCACGAATCCCCACTGGGTGTCTCATTATAATAAAATTTGAAAAATTCAAGCTAGTTTTAAAATTGCTCCAAAATTAAGGAGCATTTGTGGGTAATTTCATTGTTTCATTTCATTAACGTTATCCATTATTCTAAAATAGAAATTAATCATTAGTCATTATTCTGAGAAGTTACTTCACTGAGTTTTTTAATGCATGCTTTTGATGACATCTTTTGTTGATTTGTCATCTTCCAAAATGCTCAAGCCTTCTTCACTGTTTTCTTTATTCACAGCCTCATGACCTCATTATTACCGATTTAGTACCATTATTCTGGGGAATATAATAATTTCACAACAAACAAAAGATTCCAATTTTAGCCGATAGATGGCAGCAATGAAGGTTAAATTGAACTGCCATCTTTTATCTTTGCGATGCACTACTGTACTCGATTTATTACAGCCTGGATATTAAATAGAAACACATTACTTTTATAGCATTACTGGTTAGTTCTCTTCAACGCCACGACAAAGGAAGTGGAACTTTCACCAGCATCATCTGTAATATGATTAGTTTCTCTTTCGTTGCGGTTTGTGATTATCTGAGAGATACTGAGCATTATTTTTTAATAATTCTTATTAAGCTCATCCTTTTCTGCTTTCTGTTTCACCATCAAACAAACGTAAACAGAAAACAATTTTTCATAATAATCGATTAAGCATTTCATATTAATTAATGGTTTCATAATAATCGATTAAGCATTTCATATTAATTAATGTTTTCATAATAATCGCATAAAGAAGTTAAAATACAATGATTTAGTTTTCCTGGAAAATAAGATAGGTTCATCTTAGGAAGCTTTAAATAAAAGGTAAAACATACATAATAATTGGATCAACAGTGATTAAGTGATGTGTATAAAAGCATATTATTTTATAGTTAAATTTCATTCGCTTATTTTCTTTTTTTCGAAAGCCATAAGAAGAACGAGAAGAAAAAAAATGTGGGGAAATTCATACAACTATAAACGCTTTATTTGCTTTTTAGCGTTATTATGTCTGTGAATGGGAAAATATTTTTACAGGAAGAAGAAACCTTGGTTTACATCAGAGGTTTCGAACTTTTTTTTGTCAGAGCCCACCTTTTCAAATAGCAATCTATAGAGTAAATAGCTCACTTCTACCCAGACTTGGGTGTATATAATTTGAAGTGACACTCTATTTGAATTTGATACAAACACAGTTTATACATGAAACAATGTTTATTGAATTCGTTGCACATATATAATTGGCTTTTACAGCAATAAGCATACGTACCACTTGTACGGAATATAATAGCTGCGTTTACATGGACAACAATAATACCCGGGATTTACCCGCTAATAGGGAAAACCTTCGAAGCCCGTTTACATGGGACCACATTTTCACCCTGCTTTTACCCGTCTTACCGGAAGTAAAGGCCGTCACATGATTCGGCGGAAGTGATCCTCATACACCATCATTCCTTGCAAATCACGTTATGGGTTCGATCCCAGCCGGTGTCATACTTTTCCAAATTTACTGTATTGCTATTTTTAGCTTTCCATCTTCGAACTCCGCATTTATCTCGTTACAAAGTGTATGGTCCTGGGGAAGGCCTTTTTTTCCCCAATTGCTGTTCTTTTGACCTCGTATTCTTAAATTTTAAAAATAACAACAACAACAAAAATCATAAACTTTAAAAATCCAAAAAGATTGAAAAACTTACAAAAATATTTTTTGTATTCTTATGATATCTGCTTTTCTGGGCCTCTTAATATTATTACTTTTTTGTTTTCCGTGGATTATTAGTCTTATCTAATTTTTCTTCTAAATTTTCTTAACTTGTAAGTCTATATTTTTTCTGTTAAAATTAACTTTTTTGTTTTAATTTAACTTTACTATTAATTTTTTTTCTTTTACCCGCGTTATTCTTACCTTAATATTTTAATTCATTACTTAAAATTTTAACTACTGAGCACTCCCACCTTGATTACATATATCTTGCTTACAGGAAAGTCGACACGACCAATGCACTCCTCTTCTAAAACACAATTACGTCTGCGTCTATTTGTTATTTAAATGCAGCATATGTCAGTCGCTGTTGATAATTATAGAACGTTTACGATTGTTTACTGTTGTTTTTAAAAATAAATTTAGAAAATAGATAGGAAAAAAGGAATATAAGAACTAGAAGATTGATGCGGATATTAGATATAATCGTACGATCTATGGCTTCATCGCTAAATTTAGTTTTTCCACAACAAAGAATGTGGGAAAAATTACGAAGCTCTGTTTGGTGGGAAGAAATTATTTTAAATTCCTGAAGTAATAAAGACTGGAAAGAAAATTTTCCAATCGATAGGTGCATTTTTTTTTAAATTATAAGATTAATTGTAAGATACTTATTGTTTTAATAAATCCTTTTATAAAATCAAAATGTAATTTTGATTTCAATTTTGTTTCAGTAATTTTTAGTCATGTATAAATAAAAAAATCATAAATTGATATAAATAAATTTTTATCTGTGAATTCTAAAATAATTAATTTATAAATAAATTTTAATGTTACGTTTAATTATTGATTATACTTATTAAATTTATTAATTTTACCATAACACTTTAAATGAAAATGTTACTGAAATTTTATTGAAATGAAATTTTATTTCTTATTTTACATACCAGATGGCAGTACCATTCTATTTATAATGTAATTGGGGATGGTTCAGATCAAGAAATAAATGAAATCCTTCGGAAAAAAATAGGCACTTTTCTACTGTTTTCTTGAAAATTATGCGATCGTTAAGGGGTTCCAGATCCTTCCATCGATCATTTAGCTGCATTTTCATGGATTCACACAAGTTCAAATCCGCCATGTTATTTACTCCCAGCTTCGAAATGCATCATGTGTAATTAGCGGGTTTTATCCTGGGTCGAAGCAGGGTCGAAAATCCACCCTGCATTTTTCCCTATCGTAGGGAAAAAGTAAGAAACGACCCTGCTTTTACCCGGGTTTTTGGCACATGTAAACGGCACTATAAATACAGCTTTCAAGAACAATATATTTTCAATACTCACAACCCAGCAGAGAGTCAAACCAGCAGTACTGCCACGTAAAATTTGGGCCTGCTAAGCACTAGCGCAGGATAACACCTTTTCAACCTTAACAACTTTTTTTTATTAATGACGCTGCATGGTATTTATACTAAGCGCGTATGCCGAAATTAGCATATCCCAAGCAGCTTCTTTAATTCATTCACTCAAAAGTTCGATTCTTGTGAATCGAATCTTGTGTATACCTTACAAATCCACCTTCTTTCAAATAGTAATACACCTTCTAGGGACTGCATTGGAAACATATCAAATTTTGGGTACCCTTACGTTCATTTAACAGTACATATATTGCGTCCTGACTCCCTGTTTAATCAATAAATGGTGGTCATGGCATCAAGTATATTCAGACAGTTCTTTTGAGTATGGAAAAAAAATAAAAACTTGACACTTACTAAAATATTAAAATGTTGGCCAGTCTGATTTAATATGGTCATAATCAGATCTTTAAAACAAAAACCAGTAGGCATATCCAATAAATATATCCACAATATAATATAACACAAATGCAATTAGAAATTTTGGATTGGTTGGCAATGTTGTAGAGGATTGGCTCTTTTTTTAATCTATTTCAGAGTTTTTGTATGAATAAAATGTACTGTCTGTTACTTAAATGTTTTCATTTGCCTGGCGATACCTTGTAATATTATATACTCGACAAAGCAAGATAAAATTTTGAACTGTATGAATGTACAAACTATCCATATAATTGGACATTTAAAAAAACCATATTATTCCTTGGTAGAAGGGTTATATTGGGAAAAATTATAAAAAAAAGTCTCCTTTATTTATTTTCTTGATATTGGATATCTATGTCTCATATGAAATTTTGGATTTGAAAAAAAATGTTTTTATATAATCAATTTGCATTAAAAAATTACTCGTATTATATTCTTCTTACCTTGTATCCTTGTTGTACCCTAATTATATATATATATATATATATATATATATATATATATATATATATATATATATATATATATATATATATATATATATATATATATATATATATATATAATAAATATATATTTTTTTCACATAAAACAATTCTATTTTTATCATCATGATGTGCAACACTGGTTTCAATCATGGGGATTGATATTTGTTATCGCTATGAAATAAGAAGCGTGTAGCGTTCCCCAAAAATTTCCGAAAATATTTGGTACTGAAGCATAAACAGTACAAGTAAGTCCTATTGAATCGTAAAAATGATACAGAAAACTTTCATTTGTAAGTTTCATTTATTACAAGTGAAATGTTGATTCTATAACAGAGATGCCACAAGTCTCCGGCGAGATAGGCAAAAACAGTGAGATAGGTAAAATCATTAATGGGTCAACGGCCTTTTAATGATTCCGGAGAAAATGGGCTTTCGGCACCGCCAATTTGTGCATCGAGTTAGGCCGTGAATAATAAATTACACACGGCAATATATATTTCAAAATGACTATAACTCGGCAGCCTGTGGCCATATTACTATGAAATTTGTTTTATTGATTTTATATTTAAGGTGACTGCCTACGTTGAAAATGACATTTTTTGACTATTTTGGTCAACTTCATATTTTGCAAGAATCTTGTAAACCAATGTTTTTTCTTTTCAAAACCGTTTTGATTTTTATTCTACGTCAATTAGAAGAAGAGTTATAGCTATTTTAATAAACATCGTCTAATACAAAATTGAAGTGACAAACAACTTTAAATGCGTCCATTTTTTTACTATTTTGGTCAATTTTATTTTTTGCAAGAATCTTGTAATTCAATCTTTTCTCTTTTCAAAACCGCTTAGATTTTCATTCTACATCAATTAGAAGCAGAGTTATAGCAATTTTAATAAACATCGTCTAATACAAAATTGAAGTGACAAACAACTTTAAAGGCGTTTTTCTCAGAATTATGTTTTTTAGCACAAATCTCTACCGTTATCATGATATTTCACATAATAATGCATATAATTTGATAAAACTTTCAGGAAATGTTTTAGATGCTATTGTTAATGAAATGACGTACAATAATTGATGTATAATAGATAGTTTTTTGTTTGGGGCTGTTTTTATAAGGAAAGGAATGAAGAATCCGGGAAAATTTTCATATTGGAACATAAAAATGTCTGTATTATTTTTGCATTTTAAAATTTCTCTTAGATTGTAGGTCATTTTGAAGATAACTGTTATATGTATCATGTGTAAGAAGGAAATTAAAATAGTAGCATTAGAATTTTGTTCAGAGTGATAGGCGTTTTAGCTAAATTTCATTAAAAATTACTTCAAAATGACCAATTTATAACAAAGTATGGTATTTAGAGGAAAGTTTTTTTTATTTTTTATTTTTAAATGCTGTTTTAACATAAGAGACCAAAAAATCCTTAAAAAAACAATTTTTTTAAAAAATGGCCCCGAACGTAGGCAGTCACCTTGATCTGATACACCGTATTCTTGCGAGTATGGTACTATTGTATGCAAGTTTTACCTATCAAATTACAGACAAAAAATACTCTTATTTCGTTTTTCGAGTGTATGAAAATTCGTGTTTTAATTTTATTTCGATCGCAGTATATAAAAATTTATCTTTAATATTTTCGCATCCCTTTTACAGTCCTTAAAACTTTAGCACGTGATACATAAAGCAGGTCGTCCTATCGAAACTTCGAAGCCATCCGAGATATCGGCTAGCCGCATTAAAATTTAATCTGAACGAACAGAAATCATGACATTTCATTTCTATTGGTCATCCATCCCCATACTAGGCATTTCATTATTGGTCCAGCGTAACAAGACGCCAGCGATTACGGTTTGGAAATGTATGACTCCGTCGCACGCGAGAACTTGACTTGTTGAATAATAACGATGTCCTTTTCTTACCCTGTCATACGAAGATTGTGTAATAAGCTGATGGATGATAGCTTTTTTTTTTTTTTGGCCCCAGCTTTTCCCGAAATTCAAGGCTAGCGTACTTTGAACCGCGGTTTTCGGGAAACCATCCGAAGATTAAAGTAATGTTCAGTTGGGATACAGAAAGGAAAAGGAAGGTATGTGTTTCGTGCAATTTTTACTATCCTGCTTTCGAAGTAATAGCTATTTATACTTTCTGATGATTTAAACTGATACGAATATTACACATATAGGCATTTAGGTGACTGCTTAGGTTGGTATTAATGAAAGAAATTACTGTTCTTCACAAACAATAGAATAAATCAAATGGCATCTCAAAGAAATTTCTTTGATTAAAAATTGTAAAAAACTAGCTATTTCCTTATGGCTGTTGTGTACTAACCCTATGGGATCCGCTCACCACAATGTTAACCTATAGATAAAATGTGTCTACTATTTACAGCTACATAAAATCTGATAATCCAATAAAAATGGTATTTTCAGATAGCCTGAACTTTTTTGCACCTTGCCACAGGATTCATTTTATAAATTTCGTCCACCAAAGGAATTAATCAGGGTTTAAAACACACTATACCAGATTTTTCTCTCCGAATAATTTAAATTTTAACACTAGAAAGATGGCTGCCGTCATTTTGACGGTTTCAGACATACTGATGAACGTTATGTCTGTATTTATGTCCCTATAGGCTTCTGAAATTTTATGACTTTCTCTAACTTTACGCGAAATATGCCCACACATTTACAAAATTATATTAGATCGTAAAGAGGGGGAGTAAATGTGTTGTATACCTACTGTAAGAATCCGTTACGACCTTTCCGAATAAATCACCCAGACAGCCGGACCTCCCACAGCAGGTGACCAGCGAACAGTTCTATCGATCAGCGTCAAGGTGTCTGGAAGCAGAGAATAGTGTTGCTCCTAGCCGCCGCCCCTGGGGAGACGTAAACTAATGACTATTTCGACGCGAACTAATGATTTTCAGATCAGCTGAATTATAAGAACCGACCACATGGTTTCGTTGTCAAGCGAATCACAGCCAACGGACATGATGTCACAAATTGTGCCAGCCAACCTAAACTTTTGCAGTCACGTGACCGGAAGCACGTTTGCCAACGCCGGGAGAAGAAATCCAGTTTTTAGACAGACTTGGTCGAGACTCTCATCTAGAGAGCACCTTTCGTCTACGTTGTCCTGGAGCGACCGACTTCATCCTGAATTTTATTTTTCAGAGCAGCCCGCTCGAAGCTTCTCGTCAACTAATACTTCACCCTGAAGTATAGCTATCTCAGAGCATCCTGCTCTACAGGCTTCTGTTAGCTCGTTACTTCATCAAGAAGTTATCTTCATATTTCAGAGCAGCCCGCTCTATAAGCTTCTCGTGATTTATAATTGTCCTTACGAAGTTATTCTCTTTTCAGAGCTGTATGCTCTAGAGGCTGTGTACCGACCTTGTAGTTCAGCTGTAACTGTACTTGCATCTTCTCATCGAAATTATTTGGCTATTACGAAGGCCAGTTCCCTCTATGTCTAGAGGTAGATCAACACAGGTGTAAATAGTGTAAAAAGTTTCCGACTTAAATTTAATAAAATTGTATTTTAATGTAGTAGACTGACTCTGAACATTTTTAGCTACCCGGAGTCTGAAGTTATCACACTACTAAGACTGAAAGCAATAGAGAAAACAGGCAGAAATCTTTAAAATAATACCGAGAAAAAGTTAGTCACTTTTCGTCTCTTCCTCCTTTTGCAAATAACAGAAATATTTGCTCTTCGGAAATATTGGTGTTGAAAAATAAGGGTCACACAAACCATGCATATATTTTTACGTATAAACCATACCAGGTTGTCAGCTCGGCATACCTGCATAAAAATATATCTAAATATATACTAATTTATTTTATATTGGTCTGAAATAGTTCAAAATTTAAAGTATTTAACCATTTAAAAAAAACATTAAATATTTTAAATTCTTGATTTTATTTTTAACCGTCAAAATGACGGTGTTCAGTCTTTTTAGAAAGAAAAAAATTCCCGTCTTTCTAGTGTTAAAATATTATTTGCCTTTTTAAAAAAAAAAATGAAAAATGGCTCTAAGATGTAAAATTTCTTTCTCTATTACGGAGTACAATTTTTTTTAAACAATCTTAAAATCCAAGTCAGTAATCCTCCTTGGTCAAAGTAACTGACTTTTATAACAGTTCCTGGGAACTTCAACCGCTGTACTGCGTAGATCGGATAATGGCATGAGTAATAAATTCTGTCAAAAAGAATTAAACTGTTTGTAAAAAGAATTATACAAACGTTGCATGTGGAATTAGTGCTCCTCACCATATATGTTGTGTGTGTATATATATATATATATACAGTGGAATCTCGATCGATCGTTTTCGGATCCATCGTTTTTCCGCATGTGTCGTTCATTTTATCCAGTCCCAACGATAATATTGCTTTGTTATGTTTCCGCATCTATCGTTTTCCCGCATTTATCGTTCATTTCAATCGGTCACTTGAAAAGCGATAGATCGAGATTCCACTGTATATATATATATATATATATATATATATATATAGAGAGAGAGAGAGAGAGAGAGATACATAGATAGATAGATAGATATACCGTAAAATCTCGACTATAATACGCACCCATAACTTTTCAATATTTTATTTAAAAATTGCACAAATATTTATTAGCAGAAGTAAAATTTGTAATATAAAAAGAAACGAAAACATTAAAAGTAATAGAAAAAAAACTTACATTTTTATTCAAAGCAAACGATACAGTCAAATTATCAGTTTTAATCACTTTCACTAGAATATAACTCATCTGTTGTTGTTGCGTCCATGTCATAAGTATTGGTATCGTCGTAATATACCATATTACCATCATCATCCTCATTTGATGACAACTGCCTATCCTCCCATAATATGTCGTTCTCACTGCCGTCTCAAGTTTAACAATTGATAATTTTTCTTCTGTCGTACAAGACCGTCTTGAAAAAATTTGAGGGAAATAATAAAATAAAATGATAATTTTTTGCACTTGCAACAACCGGGAAATATCACTATTTCAAGGTGCCCGTTATTAAACGAACGCGTGTGCGATACGAACTGCGAGTTCCGTTTATTTAAAAGGAATACCTGCTTAGTAAACGGGTGGATGAATCACGGAGTGCAGAAGAACACGCACCCATGTTGCGACAATGTCTTACAGCTGCTGTACGTTTATTTATTCAATGTTTGAAACTACTTTTTTTTTGTACGCGAGTATAATACGCACCCTCATTTTTGAGGACTAAAATGTGAAAAAAGTGCGCATTATACTCGCAATTTTACTGTATATATATATATATATATATATATATATATATATATATATATATATATATATATATATATATATATATATATACAGTGGAATCTCGATCTATCGTTTTTCAAGGGACCGATTGAAATGCTGGAAAACGATAGATGCGGTAACATAACAAAGCAATATGATCGTTGGGACTGGATAAAATGAACGACACATACGGAAAAACGATGGATCCGAAAACGATCGATCGAGATTCCACTGTATATATAAACTTAAACTCACGACGCAAGAGTCCGATGTGGACCAGGGCCGGCGGTATCCATCTCCGCTTTCGTAACCGTGGACTTGGGGTGCCATACAGCATATGTCTCAGTCAGGTGGTCAACCAGACGTGGGACCCCCAGAGTTTAGTTCCCAAGCATGCTTGGTCCTCATTTTACCGACCCACTGAAGGGATGAATGGCTGAGTCGACCTTGCCCAGTCACAGGGTTGAACCCTGGAATATGTATATATATATATATATATATATATATATATATATATATATATAAGACAAAACTGAAAGTGAAAAACAAGCATAAGCTCTATTACTACTTACAGCCAGGAACTAAAAACATGAAAAGATAAGTATTAAAAAGGTTTTAGGCAGCATCTCTTCATCAGTGATGCCTATACTGTCTAAAAACCAATGGATGTTTTCTGATAAGTATGATATAAACATTAAACATACTTAGACACCGTACAATCCATAAGAAACAGAAGAATTGAATAAAAAGTTGCTCAATCAAAGAACACCAAGCGTGGCGCTAGAAAAAGTTGAAGTTAAGAATAGGAAACCGCAAGAAGACGAAGGTCACAAACCTTGCAACCATGGAGTTAATGGATACACAGATGCAGACTTACTATGGAGATTGTGTTATAGGACATATAAACCTAAATTAAATATGTATTATTATTATTAAGAGTAAAATATTATTATTTTTTTTTACTTAAGTATATAATTATTACTAATTAATGAGCATTATTTAGTATTAATGAGTATAATTTTTTAGTAGTTATGTTCACTATATAAACTTATTATATTACTTATTATATTTTATTACTAAATAATTGTAAAAGAACAAGCTATTCATTAAATCTAAAACAACCAATTATGTGCTTGGAAAGACTATCGGGGTTATGATTACGTTTTAGCACAACTAACAAGTCTAAAATATGCTTATTCCTATTGTCTTTAGAACAAAGCCTATTTATACGTACTAGCTGATATATATATATATATATATATATATATATATATATATAAGTAAAATTTTTTATTCCTTTTCACCGAAGAACAGAAAAGCATATTCGTAAAATATATTAGAATGCATCTATTTCAAAGCATATATGAAAGGTATAATTTGTCCTTCATTCTGTGTTCAGAGGATATAAAACTACTGAACTATCGCAATGTTTTTTCAATATTTCTACCGCTCAAAACTATTAAGGTTTTAAGGTTTTCGTGTGCGCCAAAATGTTCCGCTAGAATATTCACGGATTGAGCAATAAAAAAACATTTATAGATTAGGGCAATCTTCTTGAGTGGCAGTCAGTATAGAAGTACATTACAGTCTATACTGTATAAAGCCATCTTCTACATGTATAAATAAAAAATGAAAGTCCTATAAAAAGAGATTATTAACAGAAAAAGGGGATGAACGAAAAAATGGTCTCATTTTGAGCATATGCATCAAAAACTGAAGCCCAGCAGACCAAATATTAATCAATAGATAGCCTTAACTAATGAACAGATAGTCTTAACTAAATATGAGCGTACGATAACAAAAGATTCATTCAATTCAGCAGAGCATATTTTTCTTGCAAGCTCATCTACAGTGGTGGGAACAACATCTACAGTAGTAACTTCTTTAGAGCGCTGCAGCCATCTTTAAGTCTTAGTTGTAAATTGACCAATACCATATACTCGCACACACTCAGATATCTATCTATCTATCTATCTAACTATATATATATATATATATATATATATATATATATATATATATATATATATATATATATATATATACACTGTTTGAACTGAAGAACACACAAGATTTCGTACACACTCGCAGGATTTATTTTATCACTGTGGAAGCGGAATGGTATAATTCCCCGTGGTGTGTGGCCAAGAACAAATTTATTGTAAAGGCTGCGCAGAGGCAGCGGTAAATAGGGGCTTCTACACCAGGAGGAAATAGAAGAATAGCTGTCGGCGTGGCCATTGATAACGATCAAAAGTCTATAAATATTGCAAGATAGATATTTTATGGCCCCCAGTAAAACCTTCAGATGATAAGGGTCAAAGTGTTATTGCAAATGAAAATTAAGGTGGGGAGGTACTTCGTAGATTATGGACAGGGGCAGTATAATAAGGAACCAATTGGGGCAGGAACTACTGAGAGAAAAACAGCCCACTGCCCAATGAAAAAAAAAGGGGCGGGCCAGAATGTCCCCCCGTAAACGGACAACAGCTCCTGTCGTCGATGCCGTCTTCGTATGCAGCGATGTTCATCGCTGCATACTTCAGCTGTAGTAAGTGCCCCCCCCCCCCATATAGTATATAAAATTATTACTTTGACCAGACAGTTTGCCTCTGCTTCTGCAGCCTTTACAATAGATTTGCTCTCGGCCACACCCCGCGGAGAATCATACCATTCCGCTTCACAGCACAACGCACTTAAACATATAAAAAAAATGAGGTTTCTTGGCTCCTACTCGAGCAAAACGATCTCTCCTCCGCAAGAGCGTACGTCCTACTGTTGTTTTTCGTCTTTAAACAGGAAGTACTGAGAGGGACCACTAGCGGCTGAAAATAACTTGCTCCCATATATATATATATATATATATATATGTGTGTGTGTGTGTGTGTGTATATATATATATATATATGTGTGTGTGTGTGTATATATATATATATATAAATATATATATATATATATATATATATATATATATATATATATATATATATATATATATATATATATATATATATATATATATATATAATCTTGCACTGGAGAAATTTGTTTCAAATTCTGAAGTGATTAGTAGATAAAACGATTATTTTGGAGAGCTGGAAAAGTCTTACTTTACAGAGGAATTTAAAAAAAAAAAAGCTTGAAAATCGGTGGATCAAATGTATCGACTTTAAGGTAGATCATGAAGTTAAATTTTTTTTTTTTTTTAAGTCGTTTTCATTATTTTTTTCATAGACATAAAACGACCCTTGTATATATCGCTCACTCCTTTTAACAACGTCATATCTAAAAAAACGTGATTTTTCAGGAGAGTGATTTTAAAATTTAAAAGTACATTATAATGTATTGAAAATAAATATTAATTCTGCTCTCTAGCGGCTAAATATTGAACGGTGAGATGTATTACGATCTTGCAGGGATATACTACTCTTTCAGGGCATTCTGAAATCAAGCATAACTAAAAATCGCCGATTTTTTAGATATGACGTTGTTGAAAGGAGCGGGCGATATGTGTGCATATGTATGTTTGTTTATTTATATGAAATGCCTTAGGCATTAACGATAACTTTTGAATGTTAAATTTATGTAGGATTGTGAACATTAATCTTTTAGTATGGGAGTAATCTTATTCTCCAAGCAAAATTTCAACACCATGCTACCATCTTGCAATACCGGAAATAAAACTGACTTTAATATTAAGGAAAAAAATAGATTTATCAAACAGATATAAAATTCATTTATTTTTAAGTCAGATGAAAATTTTTAAAACATTTAAGGAAATTTTAGGCTCCATCATTAAATTAAGGATCCTTAACCATTAAGTTAAGGATCAAAAAAGAATTTAAATGATACGAAACAAATTTTTAAAACATTTAATTGTAAAATTTAAACTAAATTTAATTTTATTACACTAGAATAAAATTGGAATCCTTAAAACTAAACTACAAAGTTAAACTGACTTTTGCTTTAACAGGTAAATATATATCTTTTCTTAGTTAACAGAAAATTTAAACCAAATTCATCTTCAATATATAGAAATATGTCGGAATTTTTTATTCTCTTTTCATTAAACAGGAAAATCAAATCACATTCAGTTTTATTCAACAGCTATAAAAAGAAATCTGGGTTTTTTTCTTAGTCATACGTAAGATTCAAGCTATTTAGGCTTAAATTTTCCCCTTGCGTTTTTCTTATCTTTTTATTCCATTCACTATTAATAAACTCTATCGAAATCAATAAACTGTATTTCATGAGTCACACCCTTTCGTCCCCAGATGGCAGCACTATGAGTCTCTCAGAGAGACCAATGAATATTCCGAAATATCGATCCAAGCGCTCTTTTGTATTGGCATAAACAGCCTAACAACGCTGTTGCCAGGGGAAGGCTGGCGTACACACACCTTAATAAGCCCATAAACTAATAATAACACACAAAAAAGAGACAATAAAAGCCGTAATAATCGCCAACTCTATTCCTATCACGCATCTCCCCCGTGCAGTCAGTCTCTGAACTCTGGCAGCAGCTAATTCTTTCGGGTAAAAAAAATAAATTCACCTCTTCTGTAACTGCATTTTCCGGGCACTGGGTTCAAGGTTGGATGTGTGTTTTCGATCGGCGAACAGGTTGATTTGGGAAAGAGCGTACGTCCCTTCGGAGCTTTTTTTTTTTTTCGTGTGTTTTTATTATTATTCTCCCGGGCGCTGGACTTAAACACTGACCGCTGGCATTTCGTCCCAGTCCATCGTGTAATTATATAAATAGATGGAGCTCGGAGTTTTGTCTGTGGCTCTGTTCGTGACTGCTCAGTGCTTCCGCAGATTTTCGAGGGGAAGGACGCTGTTATTAATCGTCTGTTGTGATTGAGTTGGATCTGTTTCCGAGGGAATCTTTCGGAGCAGTGACTTTAAAAATATATATCTTAGGTGTTTTGCGGTATTAAGATAATTCGGAAATTTTTTCCTGGAAGATTTGTACTCTTAATTTCGACACTAGCAAATGATAATATGAAATACTTTGCGATTATTTCAGTGTTCGTGACTGCGCTTCACTGACTCTACTTCAAGTCTCCAAGTCTGAAAAGTATTCTTCATATCCATGGGGAATCAACGTTTCTTCCTGGTCAAAGGTAAAAGATACAGTATGCACTTTCTTTAGGAATATTTTTTTGTATTTGCAACTGATTGAAATTATACGTATGCAGCTGATTTATTGACTGCTTAAACTCTTAGAAATTTACACGGTTTAACGATTTGACGCTGGTAAAATTTTGTGTATTAACAAGCCGTAAAGTTGCCTTTTTAACATTATTTCGAAGCAGATTATTTAACTATTTCTTCTTCTGATTTCTGAAAAATAACAGACAAACGGCTTCGTTATCAACTTATTATCTTTGAGTGCATCAAACGCTTTGACTGCAGTGGGCACATTATTCCCTGCACAAATGCAAGAAATAATGGCCACAGATATAAATATAATGAGTCCAGACATGGCAGACAGTGAAACGGAAAGCCTGGTTGTGCATACGAACGGCGATGCCACTATTGACGACCTGATGAGTGAGAACGACTTCGAAACTGACGTCGAACTCGAAACGATCGATGTCATGAACCACGGCTCGGATTCTTCCTCCTTGAAGCTGGAACCTAGAGCCAAGACCAGGCTGCTGTCCAGGTCCCATTCTGTCAACGATTTGAACAATCAAACCGCGAGTTGCTCAGACGGGCTTAAAATGGAACCGCCTCGTCGGAATTCCAGTGGAGAATGCCCACCCTCTCTCTACGACGACAACACACCTTCCCCTAAGCCATCTCCAAGCATCCTGCTCCAAGATCTTGACTTGTCCAGGTACAGAGGAAACCGTTGTAGCATCACGCCGACGTCCAGTATCCTGCAGCTGTCCCCAATTAGTGTCCAATACAGTTCGATTTCTTGGAAGTCTCCCCAACCACCAGAGAAAGAAGACAACTTCTCTGTGCTTCTGCAGACAACGGCTGAGAGGGTGCTTAGCAAACTGAAGACGAGGCAGCAAGATCTCGGGGGTAGTATAACAAGACAAAAGTCCCAAAGGAAACACGCTCATGGACTTCAGCCATCTGTGCCAAGGAAACTGCAGCCAATCATGCGAGATGGTAGCAAAACTCCGAGGTCAGACAGTGACTTGAGAAGTTTAAATGGAGATAGTGACTTTGGGCCGCTCTCGGCAGCATAGACGTAACTTTAATGATATCAAATGAAGTGATTACTCATCTATTACTTGATATCTAGTGATATATGAACGTAAATACATACATACGTGTGTTTTTGTAAAGTGAAAGTGGAACAGTAACAAAAACTCAGATGAACATCAACTGTGATTAAATATTCCAGAATCACGGTGGTCTTTAATTTCTGACATTATTTAGCTATTTTAAGCATAAGAACGATCATAAAGCATAGAGGTAATGTGTATATATTTATCTGTGTTTAAAGATGTTTATAATTATATTGTGGTATTATCTGATATGAAGCGTAAAATTTCGTATTTGTAGCTGTAAGATGAGTAGTGAAATTAACTGTTAAAAAACTGGTAAAACAGTGCTGTTATTGTTCTTACTGTGTACTTCCATATATAGAAGGCATCTAGTTTTCTACTTTCATGTTTGGTATGCCTAAAATGGACTTTATTTCTCTAAACACGCACAGTTTGTAAATCCACGACAAGTAATATTCCGCGAATAAATGATGCATACACAGTGGAGGGTTTATCCAGATATTACCAATTTTCCATCAATTAAAATTTAAAATTGTTAGAATAACCTAATTGTGTGTGTAAGAAATTGCTTTAGTTTTTAATATAAGTATACAAGCATTTTGTAGTGTTCTCTATAAAAAGTACTATTATGAAATTCCAATGATTATAGTTATTGTGATTTTGATTTACATCAGTAGCTTTATTGAAAATGATCTTAAAAACATTTGGTTAACGTTTAGATAATATATTTCCAACGCTAACAACAAACTAGTTATAAGAATTTTTTCGTTTATAGCTTAAAAGTATATCTTTTATTTTATACTGTTTCTACTTCTACATTTGTCTCTATGTGTTTTTGGTACATTTTCTTGTTATTTCATTAGTACTAACTGATAATGCTGATGATGAAACTTAATTCATTAGTAATATTAAAATATGGAGGTTATTCTATAATTTAATAGAATATTATGTGACTCTCTCCAATATTTAAATGAGTGAAAGCTTCTTTAAATATAACCTTCTTAATTTAAAATTTTATAGGTGCATAGAAATGAAGTTTATTAAAAATGAAAAAATATAAACAGTCAATGAATAAAAATTAGAAGCTTTCTTCATGAAATCTTTATACTTCCCAAATGACTAAGCATGCCACAATTTTTAATCGTCAAAGTCTATGCATTCTACTGATATTAAACCAATCTTTTTTTCGACCTATTAAAAGACATTTAAAGAGACCTGTCTATTGAAAACTAAAAAAAATCTATCTTTTCTATGGGTAACTGTGTAACGGACAGAGGCCGGATACCTTTTAACAGATATTCTCTCTAAATTTAATTAATACTGCATTAATAAACTCTCTTCTATTTTAGTATTTTGCTTTTAATAGCAGACATTTACAACAAAAAAATTGAATGTAGCTTTCGCAGAAAAATTTGATAAAAACTAATTTTCCCGTGTAATAAATCAGTTTTAAAACGGCCTTCTAGTACAGATGCCTGTTAAAAGTCGACAAGCATAGCTCACAAACTTTCTGGGGAAGAATCAGCATTTTTGAGACTTTGAATTTAACACTTTACATACCAATTTTGAATTAAATGCATTCATAGAACATACCAACTAATTCGAAAGCAGTCTATCTGGTAATACTGACTCGATTTATATGTAGTCTGCCGATTAAAAGCTGAATAATATTCTACCAGTGGATATGCACTGGTGGAAATAACATATTAGCAAGCTTCTGGTACGTAAAGTGTTAAAATACAGTCGAACCCCGTTAATGCGAACCCGGTATATAACGAACTCACGGATACAACGAACGAAAATTTTGGTCCCGCCATTTTCCTATTGTACGTAATTTAATTAGTTTTGGGTCAGTTTAATGTAATCGATTTTAGTCGATTTAATTCATTAATGATCATATTTAATAGATTTTATCATTGTTTAATACATTATTATCGAATACACATTGCAAATAATGATTTATGCATTTTGTGAAATCTATCATTTTTCTTAACGGTTCGAATATAGCGAACCACTGGATAAAGCGAACAAAATCTTTGGTCCCTTGAAGTTCGTTATAACGGGGTTCTACTGTATTATATTTACTTCTTTGCTTATGCTAGTTTGAAAGTAAAAAATATTTATGTGTTAATTAATTTAATAGTTAGAAAAACTGGCAACTTCATGTAGCCATCTTACTATTCTGAAAATTACAAAAAAAAAATGAAAAATTTAGAAGAGGCATGTAAGACACAACAAATGTAAATTCATAAACGAATAATCAATTAATCAAATCCATTTTTTTTCGAAACTTGAGGGTTGTAGAATGTATTTATTTTAATATGTATTTCTCCCATCGCAACGATATAAACGAAAATTAATTACTTGATACAAAATTCGCAGAGAATGGAAAATAATGAAAGTATTACACCTTTTCTGTTACTTGTCTGTAAAGAATGGTTAGATATCGTTGTTTGTAGAGAAACTCTGTGTAAAGTTAATTTTAAACTTGTATATGAGTTTGTTTTTTTTCAACTTAATATGCTTGGTAATGTTAAGAAGGTACAATATCGATTTTGTGAATCATTTATCTCCTGAACAATGGGCCATGTAAAGACAGAATACCTAACAACCGCGGAAATCATGGATCACTAGCTGTCCGATGAGCCACAGCCAAGACTATTTTGGGATCAGTTTTCAGAAGTCAGCTCTATTAATATCAGTGTCGTTGCACTTCCAGACGGTCATGGTACATGGAAATTCAAAACCTTTCCATTTAAATTGAACATTTAGGTTACCAGGAGTTATGTAAAGGAAATTTATATTTTCTTTTGTAATGGGAATATTTTTGGATGTGTTGTTGTTTTCATATCCAGTCTTATAAAATGTATGATTAAAATTTTATTTTCATGGTGCAAAATTTTTTTTATTTATTTGTTGTTTGTTTTCATTTTATTAATGAAGGATTTCGTAGGGAATAAAATGTGCTATCTCGTAACTGTCTTTGAAAAATTAATTTTATGGAATACTTTTCAAATTTGAGGTATTTGCTGCTTTGATGTCTCTAAACAAATCTAAGTAATTTTCGATAAATGTATTAATATTTTTAAAATCAATCAAAAGGACCAGCTTTGCATGTTGTGATATCAAGCATTAAAATGAATTACTACAGTACGCACAGAATTGTTTTAGCATAAAATGCAGGTAAATTATTGAACTCAAACTTTATTTTAATATAAATAAATAATCTATACTTCTGAGATTATCATAAATTTTTTCCGGGTAGAAAATGTATTTATTTCAAGTCGTTGGCTGAAATTTATTTTGCCTTAAAAAAAAAAAAAAGCATTGAATTCTACTAAATATTTTATAACATGAATTTGAGATATTTCTTGCTTCAATAGACCTAAATAAATTAAATTCGAAAAATATTTTGAATGTGGTAAGTTTAACAAAAAATTTACAGGTATTTATATAAATGGAAGAAATTCACCCTGTGTCTACACTTCTGGCAATTTCAAGAAATCTGGTTGTTTCAAAGCATTTTTCATTTTATGTCACAGTGCTGTAAAGAACTTCGATTTTGCCTGCAAAAACTCAAACTTATATTTCCACATTTGCACATTTTTTAGATTGTAAAAGCAAGTCAAAAAATCCATCTATACTTTAAGTAACTCACTGCACTTCGTCAGTAAAAATTTTGAGTAACATCGGTTTGGGAATTATTTTCTCTCCATCATATACGTCGGCTGTGCAATGCTGAGGAGCCCAAAATAAGGGTAAAAGTTAAGTCAATGGCTCGTTGGAGAAGAATATCTTCAATTATCTTTATATTGGCAGTTTGTGGCTCAATTCTTAGGCATAATATTTAACTGAAATACTATACTAAAATATTAAATCCCCATATTTTTCGGACCATAATACGCACCTTTATGCATAAATCGAATTAAATTTTGATTTGTGTCTTATGATCCGGAGTTAACTAACACACACACACACACACACACACACACACATATATATATATATATATATATATATATATATATATATAAGAAAGTGTTGAAAGGGAAAATTCAGCATAAGATATATTACACTATGCAGCGTGAAAAAAAAACGTGAAAAGATAAGAATTTAAAAGGTTTGAAATACCCAAGTCAATCCGAAGCTTTTAAAAAGTTTTCTAAACCGTTGTTCAGACTTGGATACTTCTTACGTTGAAAATAATACTTTTTTAAAGAGACATAAGCAAACAAATTCATCTTGGAGAAAACTGACCAGATATATATATATATATATATATACATCTGGCTTGGTACAAGAAGTGCCGAGGTCAGTTTTCTCCAAGATGAATTTGTTTGCTTATGTCTGTACAACGGTTTAGTAAACACGTTTAAAGCATCGGACAGACTTGGAAATTTCTTACATTAAAAATAATACTTTTTTAAAGAGACATAAGCAGACAAAGTCATCTTGGAGAAAACTGACTTAGGCACTTCTTGTACCAAGCCACAGATATGTATGTGTGTATATATATATATATATATACAGTCGATTCCGGTTAATCGTACCAGCTGGTAATTAGGTCTAAAATGATCGCGTCCCAACGTGGTCCGATTAACCGGAATCGACTGTGTGTGTATGTATATATATATATATATATATATATATATATATATATATATATATATATATATATATATATTGCATACATTTTTTATCTTTGTTAAGTAAGAAATTGAAAATATCTTTATATACCTAACAAAATACAAAATATTCTTTTCTAACAATTCTCCCATGAATTCGAAGTGCGTCTTA
Source organism: Dolomedes plantarius (assembly GCA_907164885.2). Taxonomy (NCBI): domain Eukaryota; kingdom Metazoa; phylum Arthropoda; class Arachnida; order Araneae; family Dolomedidae; genus Dolomedes; species Dolomedes plantarius. The sequence goes on along the minus strand of OU015495.1, from coordinate 157,193,256 downwards.
TGGTCCGAAAAATATGATACGAGATGATAAGATAAAAAAATGATATGGTAAAATATGATATCTCGTATATCAAAATAACCGCCTCGCAAAAATACTGAAAGACAAGAAAATTGATTCAAAGAAAGGAAAGTAATTTTATAGCTTTCTCTGTCAACTTATTAAAACTTTGTTGACCGGCACCGAGTAAACCCGTGTTTTTGCACGCAATTGTTGAAGACAGTTTAGGATAAAGGAAAGTCATATTGGAGAAACTGTTGATCAACTGAACATTGCTTGGCTTAAAAAATATTTGTACCGTGACTTGAATGAGTTTCAGGCAAACCCTCACATTCTATCATTTAAACTGTGAATCTCAGACCCCATATAAATAAAAGATATTTTATAAAATAAAAATCCCGTACTTTATTACACAATTTCAGTCTTTACTGGTGACTCGCATATATATTTGAATAAAATTGCGAATGTGATAATTACAAAAACTAAACAAAAACAATCCAAAATAAAAACCGCAAATGATTTATTGTTTGTCTAAGATACAATTCTTTGTAATGAAAGAGAATGCAAAACATCCATCTATTTCGCCTTATTAGATTGTAGGATATTGAGAGTTCGTTGTAGTGATTTTACAGGCAGCAGGGAGTTCTTGAGTTTAGTCGGGAACAAGTTTTTCCTGAGTTCTTATCGTTAAGGTTGCTGTGTACTAACCCTATTGGATTAGCTCAATCAATGCTAACCTATGGAGAAAATTTATCTACTATTTACAGTTACATAAATGCTTATAATCCAATAAAAATGGTATTTTTCAGACATCCTGAACTTTTCTGCAGCTTGCAACAGTATTCATTTTATAAACTTCTTCCACCAAAGGAATTTATAACAGTTTAAAACACACTAAACCAGATATTCCCCCCCCCCGAATAATTTAAATTTTAAAATATTATTTGCTTTTAAGAAAAAAAGAAAAGTGCCCTAAGGTGTAAAATTTCTTTCTCTATTCAGGAGTACCGTTTTTTTTTTTTTTTTAAATCTTTAAATCCAAGTCGGCAATCCTTAGACAAATTTTCTCCATAGTTTAACATTGAGGTGAGCGAATCCAATAGGGTTAGTACACAGCACCTTTAAAGTTTTTTTTAGGCTGATGCCAATAGGATGCAAATCTTCAGACGATGGAGAAACAAACGAAGATAAGGTTATGCAAACTAGCTTTATTTCTCAGTTACATCTAAAGCAAACCTGGAATTAAGTTCCTAACTGGTGTAAACATAAAAAAAGCTGAGAAACACTGATTTAGATGAAAGGTATGGGTTAATTCAACCCTTTGACCGCCCACATGATATAGTGGTTAGCGACGTAAGTTTCCACGCAGTGGGCTTGGGTTCAAAGGTTCAAACCCAGAATAAAACATGATCGTTAACGTGTTGTTCCTTCATAGGAAGCAATACTGGTTCACCTAAATGGTTCTCCCACAATGAAGTAGCCAACAAGACTTCGCGGCCGAAAACAAAAGGCGAATGTCTCACGACAAGCGCCTCCGTATTATATATATATATATATATATATATATATATATATATATATATATATATATATATATATATATATATGTGTGTGTGTGTGTGTGTGTGTGTGTTTGTTTGCATATTCAACACTATGTTACGCCATCTGTCGTCAGAAAGAGGAACATTTTGCTTACTTTGAAAAAAAAAAGATGTTTTATTTTCAGAAAGACAACATTAACCCCGTAGTGCAGCTCTATGCGGTTTTAGCAGCCGAGAAAAACAAGAAAATGTTCAGATATTTTTGACAGAGAACAAATCGACCTAAAATGTTATCAACAAAAACATATCTTTTTACACACTGATAAATTAGTTTTGGAAACACTGATAAATTAGTTTTCGAAATAATGTGGAATAATCTATTCAGATTTCTGAATTACTACAGTCACAAACGAATCCACTTGTTTTATTTAAAGTACCCCAAAATAAACGTTCAGTAATTTCTCTGCAACTTTGAAAGTTAGTACAAATTGTTCAAGTGGTGGATTTAACGGATGAGGAGTAGTTTAATTGCTCTTATGCAGCTCTCATTTAAACGTTTAAATGATTTATAAGTGCAGAATTTTGTTTTTTGTTTTTACAGGAATAAAAATTAAACTTTAAAACGAGAATTTAATCTATCTTCGCATCAGTTATGGATTAAGGTTCTAGGCAATCGTCCCAGACTCACTAAGGGAACGTTTAGTGAGTCTACGATGTAATCCACCTCTGTTTAGGATGTATTTCTTTAAAATCGATTTTTCTCAACTGAAAAAAGATTTGAAATTCAATAATACTGGTTTGCTAACGTCAGTTCGTTCTCAAATT